>JAODUG010011677.1:5566-18612 GCA_027564795.1 Aphredoderus sayanus | reverse complement strand
TGTGTATGTGCGTGCGCGAGCATCTGCTTGTATGTCTGCAGCACTATCTCTGCATCTTGGCTCAATGTTTAGATAAACAGCATACCAGTTTCTCTTGTCATGCGATGCGACCACATCAAGCACACACCCCTCACCCTGCCCTCTTTGTCTGTTCTTCTCATAACTATAGTTAAAAAGATACTAGTCCATGGTCATCTAACTAGCTATCATTGTGCTAATCTGTTAGCATTAGTGACTTTTATAACCATCTTGGGACAAGCTGGGAAAGGGGGGAGGATTTTGGAGGAGGAGTGGTGGAATGTGGTGCAATGATTGCCCTAGGAGCGAGAGAGCTCTCCCCATGGAGGAGTGGAAAGGGAGCAGAGAGGAAGCCATGAAGATGGATGGACAGATAGGCAGAAATACATACAGTGGCAGTTACTGAGAGACAAATAATGAGCAAAGCGAGAGAGAGTTGTGACACAAGGGAGTTACAGGAGTTATATGCAGGGGAAAGTGGAGTTGGCAGTGAGCGGATGACGTGTGTGGTGTTCTGGTAACACTTGGTCTTATCTCATCTGCTTTCTGCTGTGCTTGAATGATAATGGTATTTGTTTGTTTTTGGAGTTTGGGAAAGTATGCATTTGTGTGCGTGTGTGTGTGTGTGTCAGTCAGTGTGCTTGTCTGCACATTTTCCGAACGATGAAACGGTGACCAAACACATTAGCGGGGCTCATACTTAAAGGATACGCATACATTTGCAAAGGGAGGCAAGAGTGGAATTACTGTATCCATTATACACTGGGCACACAATAAGACTAGTGTGTACTATATTCAGTATCAGCAATGTTACCAGGCCTAATTTAGAGTGGCTTTTGGCAAATATATTTAATTAGGCCTAATGTATTTTTGCAGGGAGTGTTTGTTGATGTCTTGTGTAAGGTATGTTATCAATAGCCAAGTATTGATCATTACAGATACTTGATGTTACAGTATCATTGTCCAGAAGGGGGCCACAAATGTGTGATGCATACAGTATTTTTGATCTTTTTTATTTGTTTGGGATTACATTTTGATAGATTGTATCTACATACAGTATACTTGAAATCTATTTATTGAATACCATGGAAGTTGTGTGGTAACCATGGGAAAATTAGCCTCTGGTCTGTTTTGACAGTGAGTGACAGTTGGCCTGTTGACAGACAGATTGACACTGTAATTCAACTGACACTTGGCCATACTGTATTCAGATGTCATTTGGCACCATGTTTGGATTATGCTAGCTGTACTCAAGTAGGTGGTGACAAGTTTTACCAGTATTATGGATAAATAGATGTCAATGTTATTGTGTGTGTGTTAGTGTGCGTGTACGCGCAGGTGTGTGATAGTATGTATGCACACCGGTGTGTGTTTTGAAAGCTGTGCCTCTACAGTAGTGTCTGTGACTCTGTGGGTCTGTGTGTGTTACATATTGTATAGGCCTATTCTGCATAAACCAACATGTGTAGTATGTGTGTGGATGGATTCATCTAAGAAATCACATCTATGAATGAGTTCACTGTGTGTACATTTGTGCCTGTGTGTGTGGGTGTGTGTGTGTGCGCGCGTTGCAACTTCAGCAGTGGGTGTTGAGAAGAACCTTTAGCAGGTGGGTGTTAGAATTCCTGATGCAGGAATTCTAGGCTGGGCCAGTTTTATGTGAGGAGTGATGTCTCCATGTCTGTAGCTGTAGGGTCGCCAGTACATGCACAGTAGGTGCGTATAGATAAGACAGTATAGATAAGACGTTATCATCCTTGTCTTTCCATCCATCCCTCTGTCCACACGTCTATCCACCCTTGGATCTATGGAACACAGCATTTCTCAGCCCACTAAGAAGAGATGGGATCTGGCTCTGAGTGTGCTACGACTGCGCCATAGGGCCCTTCGAAACAGGTAGCGGGAATTATATCAGAGTAGTGGTTAGGCTGAGAAGGATTTATGCCTGAAGGAACAAGGCATGTCTTGGTAGGATTTAGCTTCATGGCTTTTATCTTGTGTTTTCAATATGCATTCATCTACATAATATTGTCCCATAAACCTTTTTATTAATAATGTGGCTAAGAAAAGCATGAAATAATAAATGGTGAGAATATCTGGTAGACCAATCAGATAATCAGCTACTGTAGGCTTTTCTTGTAGCCAAAAAGGTATTCTGTTACAATTAATTTATATTTGGTTGACTCGCTCAGGCAGACCGGTTTCCTATCAGGCGTTCCTTGATTTTTGTGATTATTATTAGCCTGCATGTGTACCTCCAGCTAAATATGTATCTAATTTAGGAAAAGTGACTAGCTTAATATAATTTGACATTGAAGGCGTAGAGATGTTTGGAGGGAATATCTACTTTTAAAATTTTGAAAAGGAGTTAGGGGTTAAAAAAAACATGTTATGTCAATGTGTAGCTTACACACATTGTTGTTAGAGTTTAAATGTGTTTGCTGTTAATAACGGAAGCCCTAAAGTGCCATCAATTTCCATTTATATTGATTCCGTGATATTGTCGTGATAACAAGATAATTCATTTGTTATCACAACATAGTTTTCAGCTGCTTCATTAGGCATAATGTTTTTAGCAAAAATAAGATAATAAATGAAAATAAAAGCCCCGGATCTATGCATTAATGCCCTCGAAAATAAAAGGCTACAGTATATTGTTTTAATATGAAAAAGTTAACTAAATCAACATAAATGGTTATGTAATTAATTAGTGGCAGACTAGCTATTGAAACATGCAGTCCATTATGCTACAGGGTTTATTTACTGTATTTATGGTACAAATCTCAAGTAAGGCCAACGTTAGCTTTTCCAAAGTGTTTTGACATCAATGGCTTAGCCAGAAGGTTTTGGTGTGATATCCGGCATCCAAGCCAAGCTTAACTGGTTTTCAATCTAGTACTAGACTGCAGCACACCTGGCAAGTGGTATAATAACTATTCCAGTTTTCCAGTATTATATTAATGAGTAGGCTATTATGCACATCACAGCCTACTTGTTAAAACAATGGTTTTGATCTCTATAGCTTCACTGTACAGCGGGTAATTTTTTTTTATACCTCATCAGTTAATATATATAAGCCATATATTTATCCCATTATAATGGATCCTCTATCTATTATAACGTTATAATGGATAGGGGGGAGTTCCAGTTGGAGTCAGGTACTGCAAAGATGGCGATGGCACAGCTCAATCTTCAAACCTGTTCTTGGGAAAACCTATGGGTGACGTCACGGAGGGTTTCTCCATATATATACAGTCTATGGTTTCAACCCTTCTTTCTCTATATATTTGATTAATACATCTTATCTACATATTAATCAGGAAACATTTAATATATTTCATAACTTTTTGTTCTGTACAAAAACATCTATATTAATAAGCTAACTTAGACTAGCAATTGTGTGGAGTGGAAGTCAGAGGTGAATGTTTTTGCTCTACTGTATGCTGCACAGTATTCCAATACTGTACTGTTTACAGCATATTCCATCACTTTAGATTGACATCACGGTTTTAATGAATGCTGCTGAGACACAGTTAGCCTATATATAGACATCTCATTAGGTTGCATCCATGTGGATTGGCAGTGATTAACAGAATGGATTTAGAGCCTGTGTCTGAAAACTCATAAAGCCATGCATGCTACTTCTCAGAAGGCTTATTACTACCTAGCCTGTGCCAGGGCCTGTACAGACAGATAAACACCATGGGAGTGTCATGGTAATAATTAGTCTGGAACTAGATGAATCACACCTCACTGTTGGTGAGTGCTGATTATGACTTTGTGATTTGGTCTTAAATTGAATCCTTCCCTCAGAATATAACATCTGTTTCGTATTGTGACATATCTGTTTCATCAAGGGAGTCACAACCAGGGTTCCTATGCCAGGATGTGAAGTCCTAGTTTATCCCACATAGTGTGTGTGTGTGTGTGTGTTTGTGTGTGTGTGTGTGTGTGATTTCTTGTACATCAATGCGTGTGCCTGTGTCTGGGTGGATGTAATCTCCCCTCCACACAGCCAGCCTTTGTTGCGAGCTGACGTCATTGTCATGTCATAGAGCCATGCATTAGTACGCTATGGAGGCGTGCTCACTACAAAGTTTTCTACAGTCAAGTGTGGATGAAAGTTACCACCGGGCCAATCTGTTGAAGACCTGAAAGATGATGTTTTCACTGATCAAAGCAAATGCATATTAATGGAATGGCTGTTTGTACCACACGCGTATAGTAATGCACATCACAACACAACACATATCACACACTTTTGTGTATATGTGTGTAAATCATGTAAATCATAAAAAAATAAAAATGTGCATGGTGCAGTGGAATGCTTTTTGTGTGTGTGTGTGTTGGTGGCATGCTGTACAACTCCTGTAGAGCACAGTCAATAATATAGCCTAGCGTGTCCTGGTACCAGCAGGGAATTGCAGCCTAGCAGCAGTCGATTCAGCACCTATAGATTGGTTGTAGCTTGTACCCCCAGGCATGGAGCTGAGCATGTGCATTTCTGCATCGCTTTGGGTAAATTTATGGGGAGCTGGTCAGCTCTAATATGTGGCTGGAATGCAGGATGCAAAGAAAACTAGTATCGATTCAATGTACATAGAGCTTAGTAAACAGATTGATAAGTGACCAGCTAAAGGTTTCATGTCATGCTAAAGAGACTTTCAGAGGAATCGGCTAAATATAACTGACGTGGTGTTTATTATTGTGTCCAATGATTTCCATTACTTCAATTGATTTGCTTTAATTTGCTTTATTTTATTGGTAGTGTAAGTACTAGTATGATTACTACATACTAGCCCATTTGGGTACCAAGTATGTGACGCACATGCACACTCACTGTTTTTACGTCTGTAGTGTCTTGACACTACAGTCTTACTTACATTACTGCAATTTTAGTTCAAATCTAATGTCTCCACACACCTGTAAAAATGACATTTTGAAGTGTTATCGGTGTAATATACATATTACTAGATTTCTACGCAGCTAGCCTTACCAGATACTGTAGGTGCAGAAACTCTATCCTCATGGAGCCAAAATGGCAGCTGGCAGTTATTTGGCGAGGCCCTCTCTCACTAGCTCTCACGAATGGAAATTATAACATAATGATCCACCATATGGTTGTGTATCGGACGAGGGAGGGGGTTGGTGGAAGGAGGAGCGTTGGTGTGGAAGTGGATCTCCCCGAGCTGGAATGGCGTCTATGTATTGCAAGGATGTGTGGGGGCAGTGCAGCCCGTGACGTCACACTGCAGACTGAAAATAGAGGCGAGATCTCAGTTCGCCTCACAGACAGACACATGGAGGAGAGAATGAGTCAGCTGTCCTGCCAGAGGCCAAGATGGAGAAAGACAGTAAGAGGATGAACCAAGCAAACAGAGAGCAAGATTTAACCGAAGGGCTGGCAAAATGTTGTTGAAGGACACCTATAGTTTTTATGACATTGAGAGTGGGTGATGTTGGCCTTGTTGCTAAGTGATTCCCGTTACCTAGGCGATAACGAGACGTTTTTATCGATGACTCATCAAGTCGTCGTCAAGGGGAGTCTACAGTATATGGCCTCTCACTGGTGATAAGTATCAAATAGACCGTGATATTCATGCTGTTTGACAGGATTGTTATATTAGTGGCAGGGCATTTTTTCAGCTACATTAATTACACTGCATGTAGGTGAAGTAATTAACATGCCTCACAACTTGGAGGGTTACCCAATAGGCCCTTGACAAGCATTAACACAGCATACATGTGAAACTGTAGGCCTGTTGCTTGTTTAAATCATAGGACCCATAGAGTATGAGTTTGGGTAGAATTTGGTATGAATTAAAGTAGAAGGTACGAGCACCTTCCTGATACCGATATCAGTGACTGCTAGCGACAGTGCTGAGGTCCCAATATTATTAACATCATTATCTTTTAAGTGCTGATTTAACTAATTGTCTTCTAATTAACTCTTTCCAAATAATGACTGTGGTGTCTAGTCAGTTTATAAATATTGACTAATGCACTTATTATCCACTTTGGGTAATTTGTCAGCTACTTGAGTCAAATTAAAAATCAGGACCAAGGACAGCTACACGTGGATACTCAACTTCATGTAGAAACCAAGGACTTGTAGACATTCCACCTGAAGTGTTTGAGAAACCTACACACGAGCGCTAGTATTCTGTCTCTGATAACTCTTGTGTTGATTGTAATTCCTAGTGCTTCTGCCGTTTCCTGATAGCAGATATAGCTAATTCCAAATATGCACACTATATGTAGGTAGAGTAAATGTGCTTTAGATGTAATGGTAGACTATTCTTCTACTAAAATATAATTGGATTTGATGATAAAATTCAATGTATACCAGTCTATAAACGCAATCGACAAAGCTTTCTGGTAATGTACAGTCCGCCCAGACTCGCCTCTGAAAATCATGGCCTGTGAATCCAATTCATCTGAGAAAGGCCAAATCTGACACTTGAGTACAGCAACGTCTACATTTAGTGTGAGCATAGAGCTGTCTCTGTCTGTCATTGACCTAATAAATGTATACTTCCTGGTCCAGGATGATGTATTATTTGTGACTTGGAGCCCTATCCACCCTTTAATTGTTCATTTGAAAATATTCAGATTTTGATGAACCATGACAACATGAATGGGTTGTATTATTTCCACAGACTATGGAATAATGTGAAATGGTGCTGTACTACTTTACTTTCCTGTCTCAGAATATAGGCCTTGGGGTACTGCAGTACTTTGACATATGCCTTTTTTAGAACAACCACGTGCAGTTTGAGTGTGTGTGTGTGCTCACGTGCACACTATATTCAGTATTCAGTATTCAGTACTATATTCAGTATATATATCAGTATTCATCTCTTTCCTTTTATGATTTTACTAAATGGAAGTTTTCACTCTCCTAGTTCCCTGTTCTTCTCTACTCTCTCTCAACAGAGCACTGGGTTATTTCAAATAGAACCACAGTGAGCGCGTAAATCCTAATTCAGCACTTTTACAAGCATTAGATTAGTATTACAAATGTGCTGTTCCGGCAACAACTGACCCACTGTACTAGAAAACACTTCCTATTAAGATTTCTACATAGAATCTGGCACTCTTTATCACTAACTGTCTTTCAGTTACTCACCATCTCATTGGCTTCTAGCTATGCACAAGACAAGTATTTCTGAGAAGACAGAGTTTGTACATGTTCAGCCACAATATGTGTGGATAGCAACGTCATATTTGTTTAGTAGTAGTAACTCTGGATATGCAGCATTATATGCTGGGCTGCTAGGAATGTGACACTAAGATTCTGAATGCCTTTCATGGGCGTCAGACCCAAGTGCTTTTCCGAGTGGCAGTCAGGATACTGTGTATGTATGTTTTTCTCTGTTGGGGCTACGTTTGTCTTATTGTGTGTTATCTGTATTTGAATGCATTGTAGTGTAAACTTTTTGGAATGGGACTTGTTTCTATGCGTGTGTGTGTGTGTGTGTGTGTTTGTGCGAATTTATGTAATGTTACGTCACTGTCAGTGACGTAACCTACAGTGTGTGAGGCGGGAGCGGTATGAACATGCAAACACATACTTTTCAAGCAGCAGTAGTTCACCTCCACCGTACCATGTAACAGATGGAGAGATGCCTGTCTGAACCTGCTCTGAAAAGTCATTTAAACACATACACTATAGACATATATGGACACCGCAGCCATAGGATAAAATAACATATACGATCCCCACCATGTACTGTATGTCTTGTAAAGAAATGGCTGATGTGTTTTCAGTGAAGACACACTATGTTGTTAAAATGACATGTTGTTTGTTGACGTGCAAATACCCTTGGCCGGTTCCAGCAATGTGCCACAATCCAAGGTGAAAGTATTCATCTACTGCTCAGACATACAGTTGGCTAGCAGCAAAATGTCTTTAAACCTTTATCCGTTTCTTGCTGTTTCCCACTTCTCATTCTAATGATTCTATTATCTGTTCTATTTACTAGGAAAACATACTACACAAGCATAGAGTGTTGTAGTGGGGCTAATATTGATACTAAATAGAATATACAATAATAAACAATACCGTTTAAACAATATTATGATTATATCTGGGGGTCCACTCCCAGCTGGGAGGTAGGCCTAATGGTTTTGAGCCCTGGAGTTGACCTACCTGTAAGCATCCTTGAGCAAGATGCCTAACCCCTACCTGCTCCTTGTGATACATTCTACTCGTTAAGTCAGCATGGATAAAAGCATCTGCTAAATTATTTAATTGTATAATATCAAATAAAACAGGAGTAAACAAGTAGCAGCAGTGTATTGTAGTCTCCCAGTGGATATATGGAAGAAGGTTGGCCTATAAAATATATACAGTACTACTGAATAAGTCAGAATTACTTATACAAGTAGGATTTAGGTTAATAAATTGTTGATATAGGACCCAGGTTTTCCTTAAAGCAGAGAAGTGCTGTGTAACCATAGTGAAGGGCTTACCCTTACATGTGTGATTTCCACTGGCTCAGCACTATGCCTCTCTGCCTGTTTCCCCTGTGCACGTAGAGGTGGAGCTGGATGTAGATACTGTTGGATGTTAAAATTCAGATCTTTCTATTTGCCTTTCTGTTTTTGTTCTCTCTCTCTCTCTCTCTCTCTCTCTCTCTCTCTCTCTCTCTCTGTCTCTCTCTGTCTCTCTCTAATAATCTCTTGTCATGCTGTTTCCTTAGTGTCTCTGTTCTGAGTCTTCTACCCCAATTTCTCTCTCTGTCATGTGTCTATCTGTTTTGACCATCACTGTAACTGTCTGCCTGAGTGACAGTTTTTTATTTTGCACACCCACTCCGTCTTTCTACTCTTTCCTCTGTTTCTCTATTTTTGTCTCTGTTTTCCCCCTACTCTCTCTCTCTCGCTGTGTGTGTTGCTCCAACCCCCTCCCCCAGCCACCCCTCCTCCTGCCCCTCCTCCCCCTCTTCCCCCTGCCAGAGGGTTGTGGTCGCGCTGTGTCGGTGCTGTTGGGCGCGTGCCGTCAAACGCAGGCATGGACGAGGCTCGTGCGCGGCTAACGTGGCAGCAGCAGGCAGAGCCATATAAAAGCTCAGAGGCTTAGAGGTGATGTGCACCACGTTGATGCTCTACGTGACTGCTCCTGCTGAAGAAGCAGCGTTCTGCCACAAGGACACTGTGTGTGTGTGTGTGCGTGTGTGAGCGTGTGTGTGTGTGCGTGTGTGTGATATAGCATTGAAATCCCATTGTTTAGTGACTATTGTCTTTCATGGATGCTGTGTGTGTGTGTGTGTGTTTGTTTGTTTGTTTGTCTGTTTACATGTGTCTCTGCAAGTTAACGCTTTGTGCCCTGGATATTTTTCCCCTGCCCGCTCGACAGTTGCTATGGCAACGTAGCGAGAGGCTCCTTCATATGCCTGTCTCTGCGAGCACGGTTTATCACAGCTCGCAAGCACTTCGTTTGGCTGTTTGTGTTTGTGTCTGTTATGATCATATTGCCTATTTTGAACATTCAATGAATGAAGAATTTATTGATAACACTTTAATGTCTTCTACAGATATCAATTGTTTTATTGAATAGAGAAATCCTATTCTGTAAGGATGTTACACCTAACTGCTGGTTAAGAATAATATTTTCATGTCATTTGTAGAATTAGAAAAGTCTTGTTTACTTGTGTTTTTTCTGTAGATGAATGTACGGTGTTGTTACAGACCCATATTGTCAACCTTGACAATAAGATCTCAGTGACTATGCAGGCACACATGAATCGAGATAGAGTATATTGTGAAATGTGTTTCTTGGTTAGTTCCATATAAGATTGTGTCCTGTTGAAGTTTTCCCTCAGCCCCATAGTGAAGCCCCTGCCTAGTTAATCATTGCTGGATAAGGGTGTCAGTTAAACGGCTGCAGTACCCAGCAATGTGTGTGTGTGCGCTGCAGCCTGCTTTGTGTTTTTCCTCTCATGGGCTCAGTTCCATTTTACATCACCAAAGGGGACGTGAGCAGAAATGAAATGAGGCCGCAAACTATAAGAACTATACTAACAAAGATCTTTGGCCTATATGTGGTGAGGCTGCTTACTTTTTCCTTTTCATTTGTATTTCTTGTTTATCCACACACATAAGGTCCTACAACCAACAGTCTACCTGTTATAGTAAGTCAACAACAAAACAACATCTGACTTGGAAAAAGACATGGCTTGGATTATAATATAAGGCGTTGCTTTTGCTCTCTTCATTGTGCATTTATTTCCAATGTGCAAGTTGGCATTTTGGCTAATAATAATGTTCACACCATAATGATTCACCTAAGCAGGACAGGTCTGGTGGCCATATTGTAAAAGCCTTGGTGACACTTTGCCTGTCATCCTAGGCCTGAGACCCAGCAGAAAGCCCCGGCGTGTGTGCCTCCTCCCCCACCGCCCCCTCCACCCCCCCCTGAACCGGCAGTGCCCCCGGAGCCGGAGGAGGAGATCCTGGGCTCCGACGATGAGGAGCAGGAGGACCCCGCAGACTATTGCAAAGGTCAGGGCTACACCTGTATACACACACACACACACACACACACACACACTCTCACTCGGTAACATGTCCTGGCCTACTACCTCCCATTCCTACACCTCTGTCTCTCTGTCTCTCTGTCTCTCTGTCTTCCTGTCTGCCTGTCTGTCTGTCACACTCTCTCCTCCTTTTCATTCCCTCTATGTGCCTTGCTCTCCCTCAACAATACACTTTAGGCTCCATCCTATCTGGCTCCCTTCACCCTAATGGAGTTTGCAGCAGTGTCTCTTGCCAACAGAGTGACAAGCTTGGCAGTTGGCACCAGTTGTTCAAGGTTGTTTCACTGTTTCATGGAGGGAGTGGCTTGCTAACTCCCTGCAGTGGCATACACTATCTAATTTTACGCTTTACTGTTCTTAGAAGATGTTTACAAACATTGTTTTTGCTTATTACATTCAATAATATATTTTAATTATGTTGCATGAAGGTAATGGCCTTTTATTTTTGACCCTAAATGTGAGGAGAAAATTAAAAATTCTCAATCCAACAGGCCGGTGTTCCTGTAACAACAAGCATATACTTGTATTTGTGACTAGAAATATGACATCCTGTCATGTACCTGGACTTCCTGGTTCTCAGGAGCATTGCGTAACAATAGTGGTGTGTAGTTAATGCTAGGTATTAGGGTTACACAGAATGCATTTTTCTTGGCAGGTCACATTACCTTTTTATTTTTTTTTATTCTGACCGCCAGTTCCGGTAGTGGCCAACTCCAATTTTCATCGCTTCAAAATGTATTTGGCCCTATGGCATTTAGATGGGGATGTATTTAATTTTATATTTATTCACTTAGCAATTATTTACAGTCCCTTCGCCATCAGGGCTCGTGTTCACCACCTTATTAAACTTACAAGGCAGCATCTGTTTAACAGGACAGATTAAAATGACCTCTACTATGTACTGTGTAGTGTACCTTTCAGATATCGGTGGCTTTGCCTTTAGCTCAAGCGTTGAACATTTATCGAAGCCGTTGATTGAATTTTAATTGTATAGAGTCCATCCCTCATACACTGTTGTATTGTATTGCTTTGAATTGACTATTTTTGTGTATGCTGCTTCTGTGTACCATTTCTTTTTAAATGATTTTATGTGTTATCTTTATTTTTTTCTCCATCCGTATGTACAGTATCTCTTTATATTCTACTAAATATAATGTTTTGTTTGGCTGTCAAAGCACTAAACTCTGTTGATGCTCTACAAATAAAGTTTGTTATTATTATTGACATCATGTCTTACAGTGTAGTAGGTCATGTTTTTCATGTCTATATTCCCCTGGATTGAAGTTAATAAAAACAGGCTAAGTATCATAGAAATGTATGTAGTGTTGAAAATAGATTATACGATCCTTCTGTCCACGTGAACCATAGATGACAATTGTTTTAAATACTAGAACTCTCAGTAGGAGAGTAGAAATGCTAGAGTCTCTGTAGGAGAGATTTGCTCATTCATGCTACTTCTGAATTCTGCACATCTAACTACCTCTGTCTCCCCTTGGAAGTCTGCACTCCATAAAACACTGTCACTGTGTTTCTCCTTTCCTTTCTCCTGCCCTGTCTTTACCCCCCCCCCCCCCCCCTATCACTCTCTCTCTATCTCTGTCTACCAGGAGGGTACCATCCTGTGAAAATTGGAGATTTGTTCAATGGGAGGTACCATGTGATCAGGAAGCTGGGATGGGGTCACTTCTCCACCGTATGGCTATGTTGGGACATACAGTGAGTCACACAGACAGAACCGATACCACACCTTTAACTATTTTCATAAAACAGACATGACATTTGCCACCCAGTAGCTTACAGTACATTCAAACTAAATGTGACAACCGAACCATCCTTGCTTTGCCAGCACCAAAATTGGCAAGAATCCTTGCTTGTTCTGTCTTGATGTACCGACCATTAAGGGCTGTTGACAGTAGCGTTAACCTAATATCATGTTTCATTGGTTCTCATGCACACACACACATACACACACACACACACACAAACACACACACGTGCGCGCACACACAAACACACATACATACACCTGGCCTACATACACTTCACGTAATTTACTTATCTCACCTGGACCTGGTGCATATTACACTAATGGCTTTAAACTTTGGTTAATTTATTGCAAGTCTAATTACTAGTCTAATGTCACAAGATTACCTCAAGAAGAAGCACACAGTGTCGGGATGCACCGATTGGCTTTTTTTATTGTCTTATTCCGATTACACAGCTCTACGTCATTTAGATGCAGAGATATTTAGTTTTGAATGAACTCACTTTTTATGGTGCCTTTGCCGCCAGTACTCACTTTTGCCCAATTTTTACTCTTCTACAAGGCAGCGTCTGTTTAAAGGTATAATCAGCGATTATCAGTTAAGACACTTTTTGTCAACATCAGCGGATATCTACTCACGATCTGCTATCTGCCCGTTTTGTGAGTGCTTTCTACATAGCCCAGGATCTGTAAAGGGAACACAACGTCTTTCCAGTCTTTGT
>JAODUG010011676.1:0-48329 GCA_027564795.1 Aphredoderus sayanus | reverse complement strand
TTAGAGACAGCGTGAATGCCCCCCCCCCCCGCCCCCGGACTAGAGTAGAGACTGCACAGATGAAAAGCTAATAGCAGAGCAGAGCTGCAGGGCTAGGCGAGCATAAAGGTCTCGCCAGTTCTCCCCTGTCCAGTGTACTTCAGCAACCCGGAACATTTACTAAAACACTTTATTTCAACAAAAATGTACAGTTCCATTACATTTCCATTACTTCAGTTACCTTAGTTACTATGTGCCAGAGAAACTCCTAACTCGCATTAGTACGAAAGGCCCATGGCTTGGGCACAGAGAACACATCAGAGGTGGGCTGTCACTGGATTACCTTCTACTCAAGAACGGCGAGTGCCAAAACCCAACTTCTTCTGACAGATCTGAGCTGCAATACAAACACAAGCAAGCCTGAATCCACACATTCATTCCAACCACACAATCTCATCGGCCCAGGTACCTTTAAGATAATCGGCTAGCATTACCCCCAACCCCCCCCCCCAATGCCGTGCCGGTGATCGTGGTGGGGGATGGGAGGCTGTTATAACAGGTGGGCCGGCATGCTGCCTGGGAGATTCACCAGATTATCCTGCCAGCACTGAGAGCAAGGCCTGCTCCATTGCTGTGTGTGTGTGTTACAGTCATCTCTACAGGACAGGTGAAGAACAGATCTGCCTCATCTCATTCCCCATCACGTACGGCTCCAGCTCCATTACCCCTTTACTCCTGCCTCATGCACGTACGCACACACACACACACACACACACACACACACACACACAACCCTATGCCTCCCCTGCTCAAACTGGGCCAGCCAACAGGCAGTTGCTATGGCAACTGCCTGCGGGGTTAACCCTTTGGAGAGACTGAGCTGAGGAAGGAGGAGGAAACGCAGGGAGGGCTGGGAGGCCTCTTGCTGCCACCACAAGCAAACACACACACACACACGTACAGAAATAGGCGTATTTAGCACAGACACTTCCACTCCACAGAGGTATAGGCAGGCTAATCTGTGTAATAATAAGGTTGCGGCAATGAAATGGAAGGTGCAAACCAACAGAGGCCCAGCATGCCTAGCATAGTATAGCCCTGTCTTTCCCAGAAAAGCCTCCAGCACAGGTGTTGCTGTGCTCGCTTCCCAGCTCTCTCTCTGTCTCTCTCTCGTCCCTATAGTCCCGAATAGCTACCGCCAAGTGGAGCTCAGGTTGAAGGACATGTCTCTGGGGGCACAAGTGGGCGTTGGAACTGCAGCCAAACTGGTAGGAAAACACTCGGCTCAAAAATAAGACGGTTTTACTTGCTTGATATCTAAATCTTGGCTGAGGTTGGTGACCTGGTATGAGGATGGAGGAAGCCTGATTAGGTTTCACTCTCTCACACACACACACACACAGAGCAAGAGTGACTGGGTGCACCAGTTCAATTTATCATGGGGGATGACAACCATGTTCTTGATGCTTAATGCTGCCAAAGCAGCCGGTACGATGCAGTTTAAATATGGCATTCCATTTAGCTCCATGCTCCAAAGGGGATTATTGAGCTGAAGAGAGAAGGAGAGATTAAGCTGCTTATTGTTTATGTTTACTTAGGGTCCAACATTCTATTCCAACAATGGCAGAACACCCGTCTAGCATTATACCAGAGAGCAACAGCAGTTGTCTGTCAAAATAGGAAAATATTAACAACATAAACAAAAAGCCAACATGTGGCATATCAATGATAGTGCCATTGGTGCATATAGCAGATGTTATGGACAGGCAGTCAGGTGAAATGCTACAGTCTTTGTCTAGACAGCCTAACAGCCACAAATTGTCTGGTCAGCACTCACAGACCTGCACACCCTGGGGATTGGAGAGATAACACACTTAAACTCCCGGACACAGGAAGCCCTGCTGGATGGCAAAGGAGATACTCATCTAAACATAGATGAATGAGACACTTATCTATTATATATACTTATGCAATATCTTTATTTTTTAATGTTGTTTTTTTGGCCACATGCCTGGCAATATGTATACACATATTGAAGAGGACACATTGCAGTGGTTGTGAACTGTCCACATTTTCCATTGTCTTAGCTACTAATGTTTACCTATGTACCTATCTGTGTCAATTGGTTCCACGCAGCTTGTTCTATCTGAAATATTAATGTAGACTGTTCCAACTTGTAACTGTCTCACTTTTCTTTGGCTTCACATACATTTCTACCTACCTACCTACAACCACAGGTCTGCATTTGAGTGGCCTACATCCTGCAACCTAGGAATCATAAGAGAATGATGTCCACAAAATAGATAGTAAGTGACAGCATAAAAATATATTAATTGATAAAAAAATAAAATAGATAAAAACAGGAAACTGACACCATCTCTGCAAACCTTGATTACTTACGAAAGCATCAACTGCTGGCATAGATAACGGCAGCTTGAAATTGTTGCCAACTGTATTTGTCGTGCTATTTTGGAGGAAGAATAGAAAGGCCTGTGATCTGTATAATGCTATGCCAAATGCGTAGGACTCATCTCAAGTTATTGTCAGTTAATTGAGAGGAAGACATCCTAATAATAACAACAACATCATCATCATCATCATCCAATCCTGGGTGTTGCCATCATTTCAGTATGTCTGTCAGTATAAATGCTATATTTGGTTTACTACAAGAGTAGATGTGGTCCATGCAAACACTTTGAGTAGGGGCTTGTGATGTGGCCAGGAGCAGCAGCAGATTAAGATGCAGGAGAGAATCTAGACAGTCGCCGCATCTCTGATGTCTTATCTGAACACATCACTGTCTCCCTCTCACACACACACACCCACACACAAATCTCTGGCTGTGTGCACAGGCGTGCACACACACACACACACACACACACTGAACGTGTGGGTGGATGAGAATGAGTCACTGCCTTCTGGCCTTGAACAAACAAGGCAATCTATGAAGGAGAGTTTGGGCCTTAGCCAGTGTGCTATAGGTACCCAGCACATGCGTTTCTGTCAGCACCCAAAAGCCAGACTTTGGTCAGCATTAGCGGTAATTCACACCGGTTGTACAGGCAAAAATCCCTCGGCAACGTTTTGCTGCTGCATACATACATCAGTCAAAGTGCCCCAAATATGCAAAACACAGAAGACTTGTTCTCACCAACATACTTCCTCTGACCTGCTAACAATAAGGTGCGGAGAGAAAGGCAGAGAGAGAGAGATAACAGAAGGGAGTGTAAGACAGGAATAAGAAGGGAGGGAGCGAGGGAGGCTAGCCCCAAATGTGGCTGATGCAATCTAATGGAACATTGTATTATAAAGGATCAGGACTACTGGCTAAGTAATGGAGTCCTGGCAACACAGAGAGATAATGCCCTCACCCTGGGGAGAGCTGGACTCGGGGAAGAGGGGGGTGAGGGAAAAGAGGGGGAGATGGAAAGATGGAGTGATGGAAACACTATTGTGGCCTGGAGGTGCGGGTGATCTAGTCAGTGTTGCCTCTGCCCTGGTCCTGCTCTGGCCATGGCTACCGGTCATCCAGCCACACAGCGCCTGGGGCCACATGGAATGAACAGCAGAGCTAATGAAAGCAGTGAGAATTCAGGGTGTGAAACTAAAAGAGAATTGGGAGAGCTTAAGGAAACGCCCCAGCGTTTGGGTGCGACATGCAGGTAATACAGACTGCCCAAACAGGCGCAGAGGAAAAACTGGAAACATTGTGGCGGGCCAGGCAGATCAATTACTCACTGTACTGTGCATCGCACATATATAGGTGGGCTTAAGTGAGTGAACAGGCAGCGAGGAGGAGGAGGGTTGAGAGGAGACACAAAACTAGTGTGTTCTTTTGTAAACAGACTCAAAATGCAGCAGCTAGAGGTTTGGTCTGATGGCAGCTCTCGACAACAACATGCTCGGATAGGGGATAGAGGGGTACATCTGAAGGAGGGGAAACGGGAGGAATGTGTCCGTCGTGTCGGAGGGGCCCTGTTCCTGTGCGGCCTTAAGAAGGGCACTCTGAGCCTCCGATTGCCATTGGTACGCGCCGTGCGTTGGTTTCCCCAACAACCTGGCTATATATAAACCTCCACAACTGGAGCAAATGTTGAATAATGAAGCGCGGGAGGTTCTGGAAATGGAAGCAGGCGGACTCAGAAGCATGCCTGAACAAACAAACATATCACTGTCCAAGGCCAACCACAAAGTGTTGCACATCATACACACATGCTGCACTAATTTAATCCTTTCACCACATGGATTTGACTGGATTGATAACTGATAAAAGAAAACACACAGGTTCTTTAGATTAATCACACAATATTCTTTAATTCTACAGATTTCAAGCACAAGACATTAAGCTCATCTGAGAGCTAAAAAGTGTGCTGTTGCTTCTATAGGTCTACAAAACCCATAGCTTAATGACACAACCCGTTCAGTCTGTCCGCCACATATGGGGTCTTCTCAGACCAGGGGAAGTTTGGATTCCCGTGTGCTCCAGGGCCAAGTCAAACAGGAGAAAGGGGGACTGAGCCAGCGCTGCGGGAGTCTGGCAGGCAACGCGCTGGGGAAACAGACAACTCTATTCCACCAGAAACCACACATGCAAAACCCCTGTGCTCGCAGGCTGAGGCAACGGGAAGGTCATCCACAGGCCTCTGGGCTCGCCGGGGCAAAAAGAAACCTACTTGTTCTCTCAGCTACCTGCAGGGATTCAGCTTCCGTTCTGAAAATCGTTTCCATGGAAGTCGGCTACATGTGACGTCAACCAGGGTAATTCATTTTCTGTTGAAATTGAATATTTACTTTTTATAAATTCACGGCATGGACTGTAAACACACAGTAAAGGGACTTCAGGTGAAATACTCAGCTACGTTGTGACAATATTGTTCAGCAGGTCTAGTGTAGGCGAGCCTGGGCGCTTTCTGGCACTCAAACAATGTGGTAATACGTTCTATGTTGCCAACTGTCACCGAATGTTTGCCAGGGCCTGACGTCCTGTAGCTATGCATGTGCAGTGGGAGTGTTGTTGTTTTGGCTGTTGAACCAAAACAACAAAAAGGTGGGACACCAAACTTCTGAGGTTAAATCTAATGACCAAATATAGGTCCAAATATCCTATTCATGTTTTAAAGTGTGTGTGTGTGTGTATAGTCTGTGGAAATGGAGCTGAGTGGAGTGGGCCCCTGTGATCCCTACTAACTTGGTTGGAGTTTGGAGCCAGCGCAAGCCCTGGGCTTGTGTACTGGGCAACCTGCCTCTCAGTCCGTCTGCTTCTACTAATTTCAACAAACAAAAACCCTTGACAAAACAGAACACACACACACACACACACACACTAAACCATCATTCATTCAACATGATGCCGTGCCCTCTGGGCAACCTCTCCCCACCCCAAGCTCACACAATGACAGATAGGATGGCAGGGAGGGGACATCGGGTGCCTGTCAATGCAACAGCAGTGAGTTGGGGCCAAAGGTCAGCCGTGAGGCCACGTCTCCCATGGAACACAGGGGGAGTAACAAGAGGGGAAGACATGAGAAGTGGCCCAGGCCAAGATAACGTGATCTATATATAAACACAGCCCTGGAGTCAATGTTTACATGGGAGAGCAGGACAGTACAGAGACAGGAAGAACGATGACCTCCACCAGCTGGCTGAATGTGGGAGTAAACCCCTGGTTCACCTCTCAGGGTAGGGGTGAGCTCAGCACCTCCCTGCCCCCCCACTAAAATGCTAATTTATCAAGCTTGGCTGTGGTTCTCCTGCCCTCTTTCTGTTAGTTATCCGTTTCCCTGCAAACAATAAGGCCCGGCCCCTGGAGCCCGCAGAGGGGCCACAGATGCCTGGTCATGTGCTCCCCAACGCCACCCCAACCGATTCAGGTCTCTCTGTCAAGCGTGCTTGAGGCCCCAGTGGGAGGGCTGGCAACTGAGGCCATTGTTACCATGTAGCAACAGATGACATCACTGCACTGGACTTTCGCAGCCTACGCTACAAAAGACTGAGGCAGCGAGGGGGGGAAATGAGGGATTGGGGGGGGTGGGATTGTGTTTTGAACTGGTTGCTGCTGAGAAACGGGGCCACGGGGCAGACTCATTTCTGCTGGTCTCACACATTTGAAGGCATGCCAAGTAGAGGAGGAGACCAAACTGGAAGGACCTGCCAAACCACCCATGGAGGCTGAAGACCAAAAGACAGAAATCAAAAACAAAACAAGTGACAGGATTCTGGTGTGACGCGGCTAAAATGCACCCGAGCAGCTGCTAGCGTCTCTGGAGAAGGCCCTCTCCCAGGGCTGAGCCCGTCTCCTGACCAGCAGCCGGGGCCTGTATTGATCCTCCCCCTCTAGCCTTTCTATTTGCAGTCAACTGCTCAGCACGGGGGTTGGCTGCCGCAATCTTCACTCAGCAACCATCGATTAACAATTAAACCAGGATCCTGCATTCCTCCACCAAAACCTGCCTCTCTCACTCTTACTATACTTCATTTTAGGCCAACTTGGTGAATGAATGTCAATACCCAATGTTGCTTGCAAAATGCTGTGATGCATGCAGTGGCTTTCCCTTGAAATGATCACTGAGGCTAGAGAAATCACCTGACCGGAAAATGTTGAAAAACAAGCATTATACAAACAACAACTGTTCGTATCTTGTTGTGAACCACAAACACACACATCACAATAAATAAGCTTAAAAACCTACTCAAGTGAATGGTAGGTTGGATGTTTTTAATTAATTAGTTAATTTCCATCCTCTTAATCATAGCTGCCGGTTGTTCCAAGATCACTCAAGTTTGTAAAGGTTCCTTCTGTCCAGGTCCTTCGGTTTAGGACCAGTGACTATAAGACAATCTAATTCTCTCCTCTCACAATGTCACATTTTACTTCAGCATGCAGGTCCGGGTTGTTCTCTGCAAGTGCAATAGGATTTTACTAGATTTGTTTGTATGCATGTATACACATACATTTTACAGTTTGGCCAAGTCAAAGAGGAAAAACATGTCACCAGAGCTCATGATGTTTTCAAATGCAAATGTTACAATAGCCTATATCTTAGATATTATCCAGGAAACAAACGTGTTCACAAACAAAGCCACCTTTAGGTGAGCTCACTCAATCCTTTCTGAGAAGGCATTAGACTCTAGAGCTTTATGACTGATTGGCACGATGCATTTTTACCGGCTATAGCTATATATATATAAAATGCTCTCCTGAACAGAAAGTGGGGGATTGGGAGGGGGGTAGGAGGTGGCTACAGACAGCTGGCAGACGGCCAAGGGCTCTCATAAGGCGTGGTGCCTCTACATCCCACAGAATTGGGGGAGGGGGTGGGGGGGTGGTGGAGAATAATCAAAACATTAGAGCAAAGTACTGCTCTGACTGTGAGAGAGAGCGAGCGGTAATAAGGGGTGGAACGGGGGGGATGGAGAGAGGGGTAGCTGAGGAGGCAGACTGGAGCAGACCAGGGGTTCCAAAACGGAGGCAGAAGCCATATGTCTGCCCGACACACACTGGGTCTGTGGCGTAATGGGGAGAGTAACTACAGGAAGAGTCTCTCTCTCGACCTGCCGATTGGAGAGCTGTGAGGTGGGGGAAGGGCTGGGGTGGCGTGGGAAGGGTTAAGTCCAAGCAAGGCCATCTGCTCTGTCATCTGTCCTGCTGGCTGAGTCCTGGCCGAGGCCCAGGATGTAGCCCAACACAAAGCACCCCCCCCACCACACCATACACAGACACACATGACTGGACATTAGGAATATCAGTAATGAGGGTCAGATATCAAAAGCTAGGCTTTCCCCTCAATTTCCCACCAAATTGTACCGAATAATTTTCAAGAGTGTGAAAATGTAGGCTCTCTGGTTGACGAGCTGAGCTTCCATTTATAACAGGTTCAAATGTGACCAAGGCAATTGCGTTTAGCAGTGGAAACAAAAGTTGAAATAAAAAAGTGGAATGTGACAGATTGGAACCCATTGCCACAAATGTTTAAAAAAACAACAACAAAAAACACAGTTGCTGTTCCAATACCAGTCGGTACTCCTCTCCTCTGTACCTGTGACAACACGACTTGTAAAATAAGCAGTGTGTGAGATGGCTACACCAATCACACACGCACGTGTACACACCCTCCTGTCAGACGGGGAACAACACGCCACCAGGAGCCTCTGTGGAAGGAGCAAGAAAACATCCCTCCCAACAACTGCTTTTACCCTCATAGGCCTTAAGCTGGGTTTAGTCAAATGGGGGCTACAAGCCTGGACCTGCACGTGCAACGTGTGCAGCCGGACAGCTGGAGAGAATCAAAGCCAGGAGCTGGTGGAGGAAGGGAGGAAAGGGGGGAGGGTATGAGGGAGGTTGATTGGGTGTGGGTGTTCACACGCACACACACAGCTTCATGAAAGAGCGTGTTGTCGCCGAGAGGAGAGGCTCTGGGATGAAGTAACACCTGGTTAGGGAGAGGTCTAAACCTGCTGAACCATGGCTGGCATCCTGTGTTTGTGTGCCGACCACGCAACGCCTCATTTTCCTATAGAGCTCGTGGCACCTGCCTGTGCCGCCAACAACGAGCTGCTTATTTGTACGTTAGTTAGCCACAATAACGGGGGATAGTAAAATAGCTGGGCAGGTGCGATTTACAATGGCTGTGTAAAGGCTGCGGTTTAGACCTCCGAATAACACATTGAACGTGCCTCGCAGTTAAAACAGGACAGTCATGCTCTACACTCCAGCTCTGGAAGCCTCACTATGGAGTGGGCCCTTCATCACAGAGGAGGCCGCCCGGACACTGATAAGGTTATGTGTGTGTGTGTGTGTGTGTGTGTGTGCGTGCGTGCGTGCGTACATGGGTGAGAGCGCGCGTGTGTGAGCGAGCTGGGCGTATAGAGACTTACAGTGTGTCAGAGAACAAGGTCAGCCCATCCCGGGAGAGGTGTTGGCTTACTAACAGCACACAGCTACTTGAAACCAAGGTCACTGCTCTGTGGCTGCAAGGAACCTGGAGGGACAGGAGACCGGGCTAGACAGTGGGGGGTGGGGGTGGTCATGGTGATCTGTGTAAAAGCGGCTATGTGTTGTTCATATTGCTTTTGTATGGATAGCTGGTGTGAGCGTGTATGGATACACTGGGTGTGTGTGTGCGTGCACGTATGTGGGTTTAGGTAGATGGCATTTACAGGAAGATGGGGGGAAGAAAAAAATCTCCCATGCACTCCCATTCAGTGCAGAATTTCCTGAAATCAGACGCCAGTCTGACATAAACAAATCAGAATAGCAGCCATTATCACTGCCATTATGGCTGGAAACTGGAGAGCAGCGATCTTAGCTGCTGTGTCTACTCTACGCTCATTCAACCTTTAATAGCCCACTGCGCAGCTTTGACTGTTGACTCTCACTAAAAAAAGAATGAGAAAAAAATAATAATAATAAGGTCTGTCTACTACCAGGCCACGGCGATAGGGCAGGAGATTACGCAGAAGAGGCTGGAAACACAACACCGTCAATTCATTCCCAAGACTTCAGGGCACAATGTAAAGTTTAGCAATTCAAAGCAGCTCTGTTGTTAGTCTGGATGGAGCCTTGACAGTGTCATGCATATTATTATTTACCCCATAGGAGATGACGTAGAGCACTCAAACATGGACACGTCTTTGTAACATTTTCCCACAGTTTTCACTTTGGGAAGTGTGCCTCCTTGTGTGGGCTATTTTCCAACACATTGGGCCTCTAATCTCCCAACACTGCACATACTGCCCAGTCATCAAGATCAAGGCACTGGCTAGCATAAGGGTGTGTGGGAGAGGCACAACGAGGAATAGAAAAAGAGGGCTGAGGGGAAGAGAGATAGTAATAAATTACTTATTATGATGATGTGCTCAAAAACAACATACACCAGCATGCCAATAACAGGGCTCCAGACTGCGACCATTTAGTAGCATTTTGCGACTATTTTTGGACTATTCAGCCCTGAATGTACCTGCTACAGGCCTATATGTGAGGTATGGTACAGGCACGCAGCAATTGCGGTCACTTGTAACAAAGTTATTTTAATTAATTCTTCGGTTTAAAAATGATATATAGCGCGCAATATCCTACTGCATGGAATTGAAGCCAGATGTCATTCAGACGCGGCTTCATAACAACGCTATTGCTTCATCAATTTCGACCAGGCTAAGCCAGCAAGCCTAGTCATTTTATTTACTGACCACCACTGCCACGACTGAGATGAGAACATGAAGTTTGCTGTAACTAACGTATTTTTGTCACGGAGAATAGAGTTCAAATGGGGCAGCGTTATGTAATTTTAACGATATGTAAATTTTAACAGCTGGGT
Source organism: Aphredoderus sayanus (assembly GCA_027564795.1). NCBI lineage: Eukaryota > Metazoa > Chordata > Actinopteri > Percopsiformes > Aphredoderidae > Aphredoderus > Aphredoderus sayanus. The sequence goes on along the minus strand of JAODUG010011676.1, from coordinate 38,037 downwards.
AGTAAGCGATCGGGAAAACGTGTAGCCGACACGCAGGTAGAGAATCAGAAATATTAATAGGCTGAATTACTACGCCATTTGCATGATTTAATTATTGCCATGTTTGTTTTAACATGATTCGAGTTCAACATTTTCCGTCTGTGTTCGGAGGATACAGACTAATTTACTTCCAAATAAAAGCTCTGTAAAATATAAAAATCTCTCTAAAATAACTCACTTTAGATTTAGACACGTAGCAGATTATTGTAAATATTAGATTATCAAATATTCAACTTAAACTAACTATACTGGTAACCTCTCGGCGGCAATAGCTGCACCCACCGCGGCGGCAAGCTGTAGGTAGACCCAGCAACCTTTGCGCGTACCTTACACACACGCCACGCTCTTACCTCACCAACGTCGCCCTCTATGACGTCATCAACATGCCACACTGGCTTTAACAACACATTTTATTTAACAACAGTAACACTGTATATTCAACTCTACACTATGAAGCAGCGGACGCAGACACTATAGCTTTGTCCGAAGCAACAGCAAACAGAAACGGTCGATCCACAGCAAGATTTTGTTTTGTTTAATTCAGCGAAGGTTGGCAGCCAGGAAGGGAAGAAATTACAAGTGATTATGGGTGCATGCCGTCAACTTCTCGGAGAGTTAATGCTTCGAGCTCCGTTTTAACGGTGACCGTTTCCAGGCCTATTTCTGTCTCTACGGAGGAGTTCGCTACTCTATTACTGTATAGTATTGTAGATATCGAAAGCCAACCGGGGATTCAATGTCGGCGGGAGGCAATACAACTATAACCTGTTTCACGACGGTCTAATCCCAGCTAATGTTCCCTATTAGTGGATGAACAATACAACGCTTGGTGAATTCTGCTTCACAATGATAGGAAGAGCCGACGCCTGCCTATGCCGCCGTTGCGCCTTTTTAGGGTAAGCGTTTTAGGTTTTACCGCTGCGGCACCAACACACATGAATAGGATTTAATGACGTCACGTTGTTGGGTTCACATTGATACAATGGCGGCATTTCATTCATTTGTTCTGATCCACTTTGCTTTGTCATAATTAGGCTGTTTGATGCATGGTATGCCTTCAAATGTTTCAGAACGCTACAAATGTTACCAGCATACTGGTACTGCTGTAAGAGGGAATTAGAAATAAAGGCCTGCCTCCTATAAAGGCCTACTACCTTCTGTAGCTGAGGTAAATAAAGGGCTCGGCCACTATTTGAGGAAATACGGTAACTCCCCAAACCTAGCTACATAGACATAGGATGTAATGGATTGCTCTCTCGTTTCTGAGAAATACAATGTGATGCAGTATAGTGTAGCTCAAATCTCATTTCATATTTTGCTTTTAACCCTCCTGTGGTCCTCCGGGTCAAACTGACCCAACATACTAGCTCTTTATGGCAGATAGAAGGCACTAAACCTAATTCTACATCTTCCACAGATATGATGAACAAGTTGTGAGTTTGAAAACCGAGGACAACAGGAGGGTTAAAAGGCACGAATACATAAATAAATAATTGATAAAGAAATAAATTCACACACCAGTGACAATAAAGCGAACCACACAATCATACATAATCAGATGGGCCGCCTGGTGGCCAAATACAATATTTTAAAGGACAACAGGAGGGTTAAGAACTTGAGTAGTATCCCTCTATTACAGCTCACCTTAAGTCAAAGGGGACAAATGCCTTCAAGCATTCATACTAGTAAAATGTAAATATTTTATTTTCCGTACTAGTAAAATTTTTACTCGGTAAAGTGAATGACAAATTTACTTGTCCGACAGGACATGGACAGATGCACTGATAAATTGGCAGCACCTCTACCAGCATCATTTAGAAGGAGGTCTGCAGAAGAGATTGTCAATAAAATACTGGCCACGTACCTTACAGTAGGTTTACAACCAAAAACAATTGAACTTTTTTTTTATAGCACTTATAGCACTTTACTTTGTGATTTGAATTTAAAAAGAAAATAACATTTCTATAATTTGACATTTATTATTAGACATATGTTAAGATGAAAAGAATATTGCGTTGTTTCATGTCGATTAAAGTGGTGCACCTACATTTTGTGCTGGTGCTCCTCAAATTTTCAGAAAGGAGCATTAGTGCTACTAGTGAACAAAGTTAGTATGGAGCTCTGCAATAATGTAATGTATTGAACTGAATAGGAGAACAACTTAAAAATCAGGAACTTTTTAAAAATGGAAAGGAAGACATGGGCAAAGCAATGTGTGACAGATTGAGAATGAGCATTTGTCTAATGTCTCTAGATTAATAATTGTGTCATTCAATGGTCATAATTCAATGTCATTCAGGCTTCGACAGACATCAATTTAGTTATCCAGTCAACCAGGTCGCTTGCTTGTGTGATAATGAGGAGGACCTGAATGCCACAGATAACAACACCCACATAGTTGTACACACTTGTACAAAATCCACAGGAGGGGAAAGGAGCCAAACGGACAAACACCACCCACGGGGGGAGGGTGCGATCCTTAATAATATTGTCTTATCCAATTCTGGACCATGGCCTAGCAGCTCTTAAATTAGTAGTCACATCTAAACACAGACTTTGGTGTAGAGCCCCACTCTGATGGGAACTTGGCTCGTGGCTAACAATGCCAAAAGCATGTAGCCCATCTCTCAACACGGACAGCAGGCCAAAACGGTAAGTAGACAAAACCCAAAGGAGCACACTTCTCTTTAAAGTGGACATTCCATGCCCCTTTCCACGTGTTTACACAGTTCCTTGAGGTCTCAATGCAATGTATTCAATAGGCTTTGGTGAAAATACCACATAGATTATGTGGAATAGCACTGTGTTGTGGCCATTTTTAACATGTTCTCAGAAAGGTTCACCTTCAGTGATCCACCCTTCCACTGCTGACCCCGCCCCCTCTTCGGCGTAGTGTGCATATCGGTTTGAACCAGAAGCCATTTTTTTATTTTCCACACCGTTTTCAAGGAGTTCAACAGAGTTATTCATTCCACCTCGCCATTCAGACTAAGATACGGGAGGTGGAATGGGGGGCCAACATGGCAGCAGTGGCTACACAGCCCTGGGATCATAGAGACAGCTGGTACGGTGGGGAAGAGGGGTGTGACATTTTGATAACCAGCCATATGTATCCACAATCATGTATTATTTCATGAATGAAGGTTAGATTATATTATAGCACGATACACAGCCATCCCTGCCTGCTAACCAGCCATATTTATCCACAAGCTTATTATTTCATGAATGAAAAGTTACTATAGCACAAAATTGCAGCTGTCTTTGCCCATTACAGGAGGCTTATGAGGCATATTAGCCTAGGCTAGTCTATTGCTAGCACTTTGGCCTACGTAATACAATTAGTGATTAGATTAAAGAAGAAACATTAAACAAAGACATATGACCGATCATTAATCCAGATAAAAGTAGCCAGTTTTCGGCAGAGGATACATTTTAGGTTTAACACCTTTGTCAGTCTTTATCAACGAGCGATGTCCAGTTTATCTAAATCAACAAAGCAGTCTACATTAAGTAGCCTATATCTATTCAGTTACCGAACAATAGCCTACATTAATATAATGTATTTATTTTTGTGCACGTGCACGCTCTTGATGCTATGCTGACTGTTGTGGACAACCTAGATGACTCAAGTTGTGTTTATGCACTTGTTGATAGCCTACCAGTTATCAACAAGTGTTGATAACTGGTAGTTAAAGTTGATAAACTTTACGGTCTGTGTACTGGTGATCAACTTCACTTCTTTGTAGCTTGTATAGCCTGTTTTGCTAAATACTACAGTTAATGACTATTGGAAATTTGGCAGCCATATCCTCAGAGCATTACCAAACAAACCGAGGATCTTCAACATAACAAGTATTCACTTTTCTAATTCTATGGCTAATTCTACATTTGGGGGTTTTCCAACTCATGTCTTCCACAGTCCTCTGAAATTGTACAATGTGACCTTATGCGAGTACAGAGATAGAATAGGTCATTTCATGGCAATAAAGGATTTGTATTGATGGAGAGAATGATTCACACTTCACTACAATATGAATTAAAACTCATACCTGAATATGAAAGTAGGGAAATATATACTACGAGGTTCATGTGGGCCTATATTAGCCAGAAATGTTGGCCATCTAAGCCAGAAATGGGCACACATCCGCATTCTTAACCTGTCATCCAAACCTATAGCGAGAGAGAGAGCTGAACAGCGAGACAGGGAGAGAGAAGGAGACAGAAAGTTGCAAAGAGTGTCCTTAAGAGTGCCATACAGTAGCGCCAGACGTCATGCTGGGCCGTATCTTTTTTCCAGTCGCACGCCCACGCTCTACCAGCGATGAGAAGCTGAACTGGTATGAACCGCCACACCACGGGGCACACAAGCCTCCTACCTCTACCACTCCCACTGTGGAGAGCTGCCAGCTATGTGTGTGTGTGTGTGAGAGAGATAGAGAAAGAGGTCAACCCTATTGCCCTTTTTGCCCATTGGAACAAGGACAGTGGGCAAATGCGCTACTGTAGAACATATCGCCCTGGTCGTTATTTGATGCGCCACACACTCCAATTACACGTGCAAACTCTGACCTTTGAGCCACCCCTCTTAAAAAACAAGCAGAAGCCACAGACGTTTAATGCACGGCCCTCTCTCCTGGCAAGTCAATGCTGAACCCCCCCACCCCCAACCCACACACCCTCTGCCAGAGAACGCAGGCGGCCCCACCGTTGTGATTTGCTAGCGGAGAGCCTCCATCGCGCTACAGAGGTCTGCCTGTTCGCTGCAAACAGACTCCCTCTATACGCCATTAGCATGCGGCCTGGCCACGGGGGAGGAAGGGGAGCCAAGGGGGGAGGGCAAGGGGGTAAAACAAAGCTTCCATAGTCGTCTCACTGCAGCCGGGCCGGGCTGGGCCGGGCCAAGCAGGGGGAAGTGTTATGTAATATGACTGGCAGGGCCTACTTCCCTGTTCACGCTAATCCCCCACTGAGGAACAAGGCCTGGGGAGGGGGGTGAGGGGGAACAAGAGGAGGAAGGGGAGAGAGGTAATAAGCAGAGGAGAACCAGTGGAAGGGAGCGATCACAGGAGACAGAGCCTTTCATCTGCACCGCACGCACACACACACACAACTCAGCTCCTTTGCCAGATAACAGCGAGAATAATATCAGCACTGCTGAGGGCTGGTCTGAGAGAGAGAGCGAGGGGGGGGGGGGGTGAAGCATGGTGGGTGTGAGGGGAATGGTAGAAGAGGGGTGGGGGAAGCAAGCTCGTCGGGCACCTTCATCTGATTCTGCCAAACATGGGGGCAAAGAGGAGGATTTGGCGTGGTTAAAAATACAAGTCTGATTGTGATTAACAGAGCTGCTTGCCTGGAAATCATGTGACTGGCATCACATGGAGGACGGGGGAGGTTGGGGTGGCACGTATTCCACTCCTGGCGGCATAATAAGCTTTGTGATCAGTTTCCCTGGTTTCCACTGACAGTAAGCAGATATAGGCAGCTCACAGAGGTAAACAAGAGCAGCAGCTCCTGTTGGTGCACTGCCACGGGCACAGAGACACCAGAGAGGAGGGGAGGGGAGGTTTCTGCGCATGGAGGATGAGCCAGTGTTGCAGCTGTTATAGTTTGGGGAGGGGAGGGGCGTGGGCCCGCCAGCCACTCAGTGTTACAGGCCAAAAGCTAGTTTGCATTTCCAACGGAGCAGTTTGAGGCTGAATCAATAATACATTTTGCCGTTCCACTGCCAGAGAATAGCCTTACCCGATGTCATTCGGCTTGTCAAGTGCTATGTTGCCTGTAAAATACTAGATCATCATAAAACCACACTGTTTTTATTTTATTTATTTTTTAGCACAGATCCAACGTTTGTTTTGTTTTGCCTGGTGCCTGCAGGCCTACTGTAGTGAGTGAAGCTTGTGGATCTTTAAATCACTACAGAACACTGGCGAAGCAGTTAGCTTCCCTGCAACAGCAGCATATTTTGTTTTTGGTTGAAGTCTGCAAAACAACTATGCTCAACATTTTGTTGCTCGTCAGTCAGCTGGATTTGCCATGGTTTTGTTTTCTTAAGCGTGTCTGGATACAAAGTCAGCCGACAAAGAAAACAACAACAACACGTGTCCAAAATATAGAGGCCTTGTTTAAACTCATAACCATTTAACAATTATGAAATTCAGCTACAGACACACACTGGTTCTGTACTGCAGAGGTAGTGACCCACTTTACTTGGTCTCTGTCTAGCTAACACATGCACACAGCCCCTGACAAAGGCACAGGAAGGCAGAGCACAGGCATGCACTAAGCCTTGCTCTTAATACATGCATTCCAGTGCAGAAAGCTCAGTGCTGCCGGTCTTTCAACGTGCCTGTTGGTACAAGTCTCTCTGACATTGTCTAATGCTCTGCATTTGTCAGACACACTAGGCAAGTATGGTAAATATACCACTGACAGCTAGCAACAAAAACTCGTTTTCACTAGCAGTATTCAGATGAAAGAAGCATTGAGATGGCCACATACCGATTCCATGGCTGTTGGAGAATATCACAGGGCTAAAATCCAGCTAGGAAAAAACACGTTGGCTGGTGCTGTTGAGTCGCAGAATCCTGAAAAACAAGGTGAAAACAAAACCAAGTATTAATTACCAGGACGGGTAGTTTCACATTCCCTGTGATGGGGTTAGGTTGGAGGGGGGTGAGAGAGGGTCGGGTTTCCCTTCCTGGTACCAGTTCTCCAGTAGGCCTAGGGGGCCCAGCCGAGCCCAGTCAGCCATATGGCGGAACAGGTCATGCAAGCCAATAAACACACTGCATGCTCTTTTTTATTTTATTTGGCCCCACCAAGAGCCCCTCAAACTAGGTTAACACGTTTCACCCTTTGCACTCCCCAGTCCCCTGGCCAGACAGTAGTAATGTCCACCACCTTTTATTTTGGGGTGCCATGTCCCCCACTCCAGGTTGTAGTCCAACCTTCAGAGCCCCTGCCGTCGGCCTCAAGTCTTTATGGCCCTGCAGCAGCCTAGCCCCGAACCCCAGCTGTCCCCTATGGACTCTCCCATCTCTGGCCCCTAAGCTTGCCATAGGCAGCCACAGCCAAACCAAACACAGCCCTGCACCATCCTGCCCATGTTCTATCCCTAGCACCAGTTGGCCTGCCCCCAGTCCACTCCCCAGTGATGACAGGGGTTTTACTGGGATTTGGGAGGCAGTCAAAGGGGAAGGCTTTGCAGAGGTCCCGTGTTCAGCTAAGCTGGTGACATTCTTGTGTGGCTGTGTGACTGCCACCATGGCCTGAATGGCCTCACCATTAGCGTGCACGCAAAAACAGCCTAGGCTAGTAAACCAGTTCATTCAAAATCCACGCATGGCATCTGATTCTACTGTACACACCAAGTTCTCACTGGTGAACCATAAGGTACTGGGCAGTGTCTATATTATGTAGCTGATGCTTTGAACATATCCCAGCACAAAGCAGACAGACAGGCTGCCAGGCCACGCACAGAGGCAGGTGCGCAGACAGCTCGGATTAAGGACAGGCCTTGCCGGTATGGTTCCAACTGTAGCGGTAAGGAGGATGAGTGTGTGCGCAGCCTGTACTCGAGCCCATGGGGTTTTCCCCCAGTTGGTAGCAAAGGATTGGTGGATTGGAATAATCCGGTCAGGAGGCATACATGCAAAACCCGCCTGACTGGGACAAGGCCGTTCTAAGTACCAACTTCATAGGGGTAGAAGGAATACAACGGCAACAATTTTACCCTGGAGTCCTCAGCAGTCAAGTGAATAAAGAGCCCGATGCTGACAGGCACAGTGAGGTTAATCTTTTAGTGTGGAATGACAGCTAGGCATGGAGACATAGGGCTGCATAACCGGAGGTGTAAGAGATTTAGCACAGAAGGGTAATTCACCCTGAAAGGGCCAGCCATAGGATGGCTTTTAAAAAAAAATAAGGTGCCAGTTAATCTGTCAGAGAACCAGGCTCTTCACTGTATGACTTCCCTAATGGAATAAGCAATGTATTTACCAATGCCCAAATGCCAAATATGTGTGACTGTTGGGATTTTACACTACATTCAGGTTGTTGACAGGGGCCTAAGAGAAATTTACATGCACTTAACCGCTCAGAATATTCCATACACCCCAATAACATTCACTCTAATGGCATCTGAATAAAAGGACCATTTTCCCATTTTGGTTCAGGCCTATGAAATTAGCCAGTTCTTGCCTCAACAGGTTTACAACTGAAGTTAACAGCTCATTCTTTGGTCTGTACAAAATTATTTAACATTTCACATGATTTTCCCCTCACAAATAAGAATACACACAAGAATCACAATTGATTATAATTGAGACCATGATGCTCTCATGAGGAGTTGACATAGGCAGAACTCAGAAATCATAACAGAAATTGTAGCAAGATAAAATAGAAGCACAATGAAATATTCTGTGCCTATTTATATTCTTCTCTCATTTCGAGAGGCAAGATGGAAACAGCACCGGAAAGCTGATTAAAACAAAAACGGAACCCAACTGATCATGCTGCAAAAAGACAGCAGAGTCCTACTTACTTACTGGTGTAAAATAAATAATGCGTGACTATTACAACCATACAACCTCTTTCACAGTGTAATTTGCCGGTGACTCACTGTGTATATTTTACTTCCTGCTGCTCTGCATCACGTGGTGTTACGCCACTTCAGGGGCGGACTGGCCGTTGGGAGGGTCGGGAGAACTCCCCAATGGCCGGTCCATTCCAGGCGGAAACGGCCGGTGGTCATTAGAACTTTTATGTTTCAGTTTCTAATGTCTTTACAATCCAGGATTGGGCCAACCAGCTGCAGCTGAATGCCATCTCTGTGTCACGGCGATGCGGCTCCATACGACAGTCAGACCGGGCCAGACTGATAACTAATAATTTTAATATTATGGGGAGATATGAGCGGCTCCTCCCAACATGGACTTAACCTCGTGTTTACTGATATGGGTTGTTCGGCGGGCCTCAGCGCCAATCCGAAGGAGCTTACTTTTACTTTTCTGTCAGAGTTGTGTGACAGAACCCCCCTCCCCCGAAAAAAAACAAAAAAACAAGGACCTGTCCGTTACAAATTCCTGGGCTGAACTTCTGTCCCAGTCCATCCCTGGCTGCATTGTTGAAGCGCTTGTTGTAATGCAGCTGATGTCCCTAATTAAAATATGGCAGAATCGTTCTCATACAAAAGTATGAATCAAAATCACAAATTTATTACGATTAATTGTGCAGCCCTACAAGTAAGAGTAGATAGGCTGCACCAATAACCCTTTTGTTTCCCTTTGCATATAGAAAACTATGTCTATAAAAATATTCTAATAGAGAAAGAAAGTGGAAAACATCCACTCCAGTTAAACTCCAGATGTGGCACAAAACTGCCCCGCATGAACAGACGTCAAGCTCCAGTAGACCATTTGGCTCGAACTGAAATACCCAAAGCAGGCATAGGGGGCCTATAGTGTCGTCATATGTAGACGCAATGTGGCAATTCAATTGAGTAGGAAAGGAGAAAACGTAATGTTCAACATTGCATAAAGTGAGCGTATGAGAAATGCATCCTTCATTTGGAGTTGGCAACATGTCAGATGGGTGAACACATCAATTACAAATCTGGGGAAGAAAAACAAAATGCTAGTTTCCTCATCTTTCCTTACATACACAGCACATTATTTTCGCACCTCACATTGACCTTGAGGAACATCACAAAGGAAAATGTTTCCTGCAAAAATAATTGCCAAATGCAATTGTATGTGTCAGTCAGGGGTTCGTACAAATGTGGTCACACAGCAGGAGCCTTTAAGTTATGTCTGTGTTTCACTTTGAGAACAGGGGCACTAGTTTACAGTCGGTTGGGATGGCAATCAAGTTTGCTTTCACACCAACTATTTACTGAAAGTAATTAATGCCAGCCCAGTGCATCTTGGCACAGTGCTAGTCTGACATTCTTCTTTGAATCCCTCAATGCCTGTGATGACGCTGATAACCATCTGTATTCTGTGAATCATTACAATGCTAAGGTAGGTTTACTTCCAATAAAAGGGCAAGGGATTAAATGACAAAAACTGCAACATTTATGGCATATTACACTGTAGTCTGTAGCTCTTTGAATTCCTTATAGAAAAGTTTATCAGCACTGTTGAAATAAATTTCAGTGGTATTATATGTCAAACAGGACAAACAGAAGGTTGTTTTCTCCTAAACCTGCATGTTTACCTGGCTGAAGTGGCTTCACCTTAGGGGGCAATGACAGCCTCCAAAGTAATGGTTCTCCTTAACAAATTAGCTTTGAATCTGCAGCACCATGAAACTGAGAACGGATCACACACATTCACAAAAGTCAAACCTGCTGAAACAGCGAATTTAAATCTTCAGGTAAAAAGCAGCATAGGATGGCTTTAAGGAAAGTTAAGATATAGGATTGCTATAACTCTATGCTACAACTCTATGCAAGAAATTCAACCACAATGGAACTGATTACAGTTAAGGGGTGAATGGGGTCAAGTCCTTCCTCTGCATTTATGAGAAGTGTCACAAATGAGAGAAACCCCTACCACACAGACTAAAATGAAAATATTAAATGCAAAAATGTAGCACATTCCTGTTTTAGCGTCTCCATGACAACTGGTCGGCTACATAATCCATGTTCATCTCTGTTTTGCTGGATCCACGCCTGTTATCTAATGGCTAAAATCTCAGCGCTGTGTGGCAGACAGAAAAAGAACGAAAAACGAGGCTCGTCAGTGTGGAGGCGGCGCTGCCACATCTCAAGGGAGAAACAGTACAGCGCCTGTGAGTGGGAGAGGGTGTGGAGCTGACCGCTCCCCTACAAGCTCTTCAAAGCATTACTAAGGAGGAGCAAGCTGGCAAGATCGGCCCGGGTCTCAACACTGACCATCGGCAAGAATTACAAGCTGCCTTTGATGCAGACGGCTGGGTCACGACTGCAGATAAGGATTCATCTTGTCGCTGGGCCTCAAGAGAGTAAATGATTTAGATAGGAGCAAAGTTGACGCCAACATACAGAGATTCTAGTGTCGTCCCCGCCACAGGAACGTGGGCCTAACATGGCAGGTGTGTCCGCAACTACACGACAAGCTCAAACTTTCACATCCAAGAATCATGCCAGTCTCTTAAATCACGGTGACAGATTAGAAGGGGAGAGTCATTTACTTCTGCATTGTATTAGCATTGGGGGTGAAACACACATCAGCCTGTACACATCAAATGGATGTCTTTCAGGGCAACAAAGTGGATGTTGCAGGTCTCCAGTGTGCATTTAGGCCAGTGAGTGATGGTCCTGTGAGCATGACCAGAGGTGCTGTGCGATCAGTTTTGCAGGCAGACAAGACAAGAGAGGGGGAAAGAGAACACAGGCCTGTTTGCACCATTGGGTATTGTGGGATTAAGGAGGAGACGGCCGCTCTAATGCTGTCCTCGGGGCAGAGTCATCTTTTATCCTGCTTTCTCTTCTGCCCCCCTCCCCCAACTCACACACACCTCCGCTGTCAAGCTCTCTCTCTCTCCCCAGGGCAACAGATTACAGGAAGAGCTGCCACATCCACAATCTGGCGTCATAGCTACCTCTATCTGAAGAATCTGGATCATGAGGCAGGCCCCTACCATAGAACACACAGCTCCATGTCCCCTGGGGCTGTAGTGCACCTCTCCAGTCAGTCCTGTGTCTGGCCGGCCTATCGCAGAACACATCAGAGTGAGCTGAGAGGTGACCTGGGACAGTAGCACTGACCTTGGGGTGAGCCTTTGCTACACATGACAGAGCACATGTGTGACGAGAGGATCACTTTCCACCATGCTGCTAATTTTGCAGCCTCATATTTGAAAGGTAGCTAGCAGAATGACGTCTGGTATAGGTTCGTATGCAAGATATATTAAGCCGCGGTCGAGAAATGCATGAAAATAATCTTGGGCAGACTAAAATAGCTCAGAACGTTGCAGAGCTTGATAAAAGCACTGCCTGTTTACCCAGAGCAGCATAATTGAGGAACAGCCACTACTTGAGGGACACCTTTCTTCCTACAGTGAGTTGAACAAACCACACATTAAAATACATCAGTGGCATGGTTTCCATCTGACAATTCCTTGCTTACATAATAAAAAATAAAAAAGTTTTGGAAAGACTTGAATCAAAACACCCAATAAATGAATATTTGTTTATCGTAGTATTTACACCTGTGCCTTGTTCTCCATAGATCAAGCAAACATGTAAGCTAGTTTGGAAGCAAACCACACTACAGGTAGCACCATTGCGGTGACAAGGCACACAAGATATAAAAATTATGACTAAATGTCATTCTAATCTATTATTTTAAAGAACAGATATTCATATGTGAAAATGTATATTCGACTGAAAAAAGAATGCAGCACTACTGTACTAGCATTAGTCCTTGCGTCACTAGGTCAAACTGAAACAAGCGAACAGACCAATTCAACAACAAGTGTGTGGTAATGATGTTAAGGAGTTCACAACCAAACCTGGCCAAAGTTGGGTTGGGAGTTGAGGTGAGTTGCACTCGAAGCAATGTACGAAGCGCCGCTTGAAAATACTTACGTATAAGTCAGAAGATGGCAAAATTGTGGAACATCATTATGTTATATGGATGCTATGTAATCTTTAGTAGTAGTAGTAGTAGTAGTAGTAGTAATAATAATAATAATAATAAGAAAAAGAAGAATCTTCATTTGTATAGCAATTTTCATACAAGAAGTGCAGCTCAAAGTGCTATACAAAGAGGGATTACACGCATAGTAGAGCTGGACGATATAACCTAATCAAAATCACAATGAATTGAACATTTTACCTTGATTACGATTAATCTGCTGCTAACTGGATGGAGTGGTATTATGTTTTTAAGGGGAAATTATTTACAGCAGCCACATCGGAAGGAGTTTGACATTGGGGGAGACTGAATTGACACATTTGCCAAGCCTCTCCCTTGAACGGCCATGTGTCATGTTGAGCTTTTAGAATAAAAGAAAATATAAAAACCGTATGAATATCATACTTGCAAGTCTGACAGCAGATATCCTAAGTTTAAAAGGGGTTGTCGCCGTATTTTTTTGCTAATCAAAGCCAAAAATGAAAGCAATTGCCTGTTCTTTTAAAAAAAACATTTATAAAAGAAAAATATTTTAGTTTTGCTAGAAATGGCCTAAAATGTTAAATAATTAAAGCTACAAAGAGTCAATTATTAGCTTCAAGTGAAATGCATTGACAGTCGATAATTTACTTTCGCTGCGCTGCAAGAATATTGGATCCTGTAGTAGCCTAGGTCCATTCACCTGTGATTCTTCATGCATGCACTGGAACAAGTGAATGTTCCCTCGATTTACGCCTACTCCACTTACCAATTATATTGTAAAGGTCGCTCTCATAAGCAAATAGTAGGAATTTCTGTCTGCTTCTGATGAACCCGCCTTGTTTTACAATAAGTTGTCAGTCACGCATTATGAGCTCTTCTACTCCGATAAATGTTTATGAGTAAAGCTGCAGTGTTCGGCGCCAGTGACGAGAAGTTTAGCTTTTATTTACGGTCGTGGTCGTGGTTGGTTCTCAACAGTTTTCGCCACTCTCATATTACTGTTTATTGCTGTGCCTGGGATTGTCATGATTTAAAAATGGGTGTTGGGTCCCAACAAATAGGCTATAGGCCTAATAGGCTATTGCCCTATATGTAAAACATGAATCCCCCAAATTTGATTAGACTATGGTCCAAAAAAAAGCAGTTTCTACATTTTCATTTGTCAAATACACATTGCAGCTGCAATGTAATGTAATGGCAGGCTTGGTCACAAATATTTCAAAATCAAACTGATATAAATAATGCATACCATGGAACGAACGCAAAGCAATGTATCGATATCCATCCAAACATGAAAAGATGTGCTTTTGTATCAAGCAAAGCCATAACATTATACATTTTGCAAACAACATACTATAAAGCAATATATGAACACATTTCTGCCACTCCAGAATAGTTTATAGTAAGTATTTGACAAAAAACATTGTAGCGCGTAGAAATTTTGTGACCGGCAAACTATCTTTGCCAATGTCAACTCACAAACGAATTAGAAGAGATTATCATGTCCAAAATCAAAAATGAAGATGCCAGACTGTCTATATGGAATTTCTCCTAATTCTCTTTCACTATCGTCCCGTATAAACACAGAGCATATACGATTTAGGGATCATAAGGGATTGCTGTCACAATGCAGGTACAGCCTTAATACGGTGTGGTACTGCAGTCTGGGTGACGTACCACTTCGATGATAAGTCTGAGCTATGAAAACAACAGGAAGCAGCAGCAGCTCGATATGACAGCCGGGATCCAGTCTGCTGTATGTCAAAGCGTCGGGTAACATGGCTTATTGTAATATCGCACTAATTAGATTCAGTCATCCTATCTGCTCTGCCCCAAAACACAGTAGAGCAACCCGATACTAACAGGGAGGGGGGAGGAGTAGGGGGTGAGAGAAAAATAAGAGGGAGAGAGATACACGCCACACCTCGTCAAACAGATTTACATTATTGATCAGGCTGCCCTGTTTTTACATGGATAGACCACCGCATCGTGGATCCTTGCCTATAGCAGAGGCATCACATTCCCAATGCTATAGCATTATGGTAATATTCCTCCAAAATAGTAAGAGGTCATGCCGATGCACTGAGGAGGAGGAGGTGGTGGACAGGGGGCAGGCAGGAACACAAAACCTGTCTAGATAAGGAAGACAAGAAGAGGCAGCAGCCAGATGGCTGTGTGGCTGGGAGGGGTGGATACCAGTCCAGCGACAAAACAGGGTGAAGAATGGCTGGTCTTAAAATTATGGGAGAGAGGAGGACAGGAGCTGGAAACAGCACTCGTGACATGGTTAGCAGGAGCGTTTGTTTGTTCGGCACTACCACGCGCCTAGCTCTGCTAATACACTCGCTCCACCCTCCTCACCGCTTCCAGTCCTCTGCTGTTGTCAAGGTAACTACCTCTCTGCTTGGCACAAAAAAAAAAAAAAAAAACACCACACCTCCTTCCACAATTCAGAACAGACACAGGCCTCCGAATGGAACCATACCCTGCAAACCTTACGTGAGAATATTATGTTTGTCTGTGAACACATGCAAAACATTTATCAATGAAGGTCATTTCCAAATTTTCCAGGAGATGTTGAATGTAGGGATGGGTATTTTCACTTTTCAGGTCACTTTCAAGTAGTCGAATAAAGACTCTTCCAGGTTAAGACTGAACAATTAATTGTTTTCAAATCTAAAATGCAATTCAAAACAATGCAATTAAGCACATTGTAAAAGCTGCGATGAAAAAAAACAAACAACCGGGTCATAAAATATCTGACCTAGTTTTTTGTTGTGTCAATGGTTGTACAAATTCATACAGTCCTCCTTTTTGGACTGGCATTCTAACTAATCAGAAGTGCAATGCTCCTTATGTACCTATCAGCTACCAGTCATGCTCATTTATCAGAAATTCACCAAGGCGGCAACAACAAACATGTGAAACCCAAGGAAACATTCGTGGGAGTGTTGCGAAAAAACAGCCTCCACTGAGCTAGAAGCAACGTCTGAAAATGTTGTCCCGATGAAAAGAGGCACTTCGGTGTAGGCTATTTTGGGTTTGAGACGACAGGTTTGCAACTAAAGAAGTTATTGTGCAAGGCAACAGCAGGTCCGGTTCACAAGATGCATTGATTAAAAAAAGTAAGACACATATAGCTTACTAATATAGTGAGATGAACAATATTATGCCGATAGGAAATGGCGAATTGCTTCATTACAATGAGGACGCTACAGTTACAGGATCCTACGGAGTTCAATCGTATTTGTGTGGTCAATAGTTTGGAAAACCACTATATAAATGCAAGCCATTTGTCTGTGTTCAATCTGTAAGCTTGTGAATCTGACAACCTGAAGCTTGTGCACCCCTAAAAATAGTCTAACATTTCCAATGTGCACCCCAATCGCACCCTGCTTAACTATGGTTCAGCATTATGTCATTTTTAAACATCGGCATCAGTCGACAACTTCACAATCTGTGCACATCTAGTTTCATTACGAGATCAAATAAAAAAATACTAAAATACCAAAACAATGGGCATTTATATTCCAGTAAAATATTATTCTTCATCCGACTTGAGAGAAATACATGGAATTCCAAAATGGATCTCACATCTTCCTCATAACCCTGTTTGTTTACTGTTCTGCATCTCCCATCACAGGCCTGAATCCACTTGCTTATATTTTATTTATAGGATGCTGCCTCACAAAATGAGATGTGTTACTGTTTTTGTGCTCAGCATTAAATAATCTACAAAAACACACACTGAAATGAAGAATAGCACCTGAAGACTGATTTTCATACAATTCACCAACAGCACCAAGGCCAACAAAACCCAATCATCACTCCCTCTCTCCGTCCAGCCCCAGCAGACTGCCTGTCACCATGGTAATCTGTGCAGTCATCTTACAAATTCCTCTTCTGCAGGGTGACTATAGCCACATTATCTGTTAATAGTTTCTGCCCAACTCATTCTAGCTTTTCTCTGCCGCATTCTGCATGATCCTTTCCATGTGTTACACAATGGGTTTTACAGTGTTCTCTGCATTTCTGATAATATAATAGGCCTCATGCAATGCATCCGTAAAATGAGGATTTATATCATACGATGGGTGTAGGGAAACTACAGTTTTACGCAGGTATTGTATTCAATGAAATTGATGTTATAGCTGCTGTATGACTAGTGATTAGTTTGAGAAGAAATGTAATCATCTGCCCACAGAAAACAGCTAACTAGAAGGCAAAGTCTTACTGAACAATGGGAGTGAAAACGAAATGGTCAGTCGGTCTAGCAGAACCTGAGCATTTCCACAGAGCTTGTGTTTGTCACATTGTGTTGCCATGGCAGCAGAGGAAGACAGGACTCTGAGGATATTGGAAATGGTGGAGTAGCCACACATGATGACAAACAGAGCACAAGACCACCATGATTTAGCAAACCTACACCTCTCCATGCAATTATTGTACCACCTAAGAAAGAAAAGATAAATGAAATTAACTACCCTGAGCTGTAATCCGTCAAAGACAAGTAATATGCTGATATGTTCTTCAAAATGCTGCACACATTTTACAAAGGTTAAAGAATAGTATTGATCTTCAGTAAGGCTGTGATGAGGGCGATGTTGATAGTATGGTAAAGAGGGCTTCCATTTCTATTTAGCTGACAGGCAGATCAGCAGCATGTCCGTGTTACAAGAAGTGGTCAGCATATTTATCTTGTGTGTCGACACGTGTGTCCACTGTCACCTTGCCAAAAGGCCATTTCAGAACCTTCTTGTACTGCTGGGCTTGTTTGTCACTGCCCATCTTCCCTCTCAAGACAGGCCAACGCCAAGCACACCTGCTGTCCCTCTCTGGGAATTCTCATTCCATTCTCATCGGAAAGCTGTCTGCTCAGTAGAGCTGGCAATGCATGAATTAAAGCAGGGTGGAACTATACTGCAGAGCACGCACTGGAGGAGGAGGGGATGTTGCTACGGCTGTTGGTGGGTCTAGGTGTGTGTTTGTTATTGCGTGTGTAAACACAGCCTTACCCCCTAAAGCGTCATGAAAGCCATCATCAGACTAATTGCAAAGTAATTTCAAATTAATCAGGGAATTGCAAATGGAAAAAAAGTGCATTAGCGTACTACTGCCTAGCTGGTGGTGCAGTAAGACAGATCTGTCAGTTTCATGTCATCCCAGAAAGACAGTTTGCTATAGAGGCACAATAAACAAGGCTGCAAGCAATGTCCATTTGCCAAGGAAATATAATTTGAGATACAAATATTATGAACATACAGACAAGCTGTGCTGCATTTGTGATGGGTCTCTCTCTCTGACTCTCTAGCTAGGTAAGATACATCATATAGGGGCCCACCACCAAGGAGTTTTGATCTCACAGATGAAGAGAGCTCTCTCCACCTCCTGTAAATGTAGGCTTAAAGATGTAGTCCAAGTGTCATCTTCCACAGTAGCAAAAAAAAAACACAACTATTGCTCATTGCATAATACCTTCAGCCGATAAACTGGTCTCCTGAAATAGAAATTGTGCCCGTTATTTATCTGTGAAGTTGTCCAGTCGGTGTCACTTAAACATAAAAGGATGGAAGACATTTTACTTATTAAAACCCATGTAGTCATTAAGTTTCAGAAATACAAAAATGACAAACACAGGATTGCCGGTGGGTTTACGTATGTTGAAGAAGAAGATAATTGTAAATGAGACTCTTTCTTTATAAGGGAGATGCTGCTAGCTTACTCAGTGTGCAAGACAAACCTAAAATTCCCTACATTAAATCAAAGCCAAAGATTTAAAGTAGCAAAGGCGTAACTGAGATACAGCACTGTATGTGTGCATGCTGGTGTATTTTATGGTGATTTACTTTAAGAGGAGGAAACGAAGCAAACAGTTAGGTCCAACGCCCTTAGCTTCCTGCGATCTGAGCTTCCTGAGGAACCAGTGCTGCTGTGGAGAGGGACTAACGACAGTACTACCTAAAGCATGTTTTCAGCTATTAATCAAAATGACAATCTAATACACTGAATATAGAGATATGAGCAAATCTGTTGATAAGACTTCAATGTACACGGATTCATTGTACATGGCTCGACATGTATGATGACCTACTTTTCAATAGCTAAACATACTCAAATTCTCATGATAGATGGGCTAACACACTTTCCACTTTATCATGCACCCAATGACTCTGTATAGAAGGTTTAACCCTCCCGCTGTCCTATGGGCCAAAGTGACCCGGTAACTCGCCAGCGCCAACCACAACACGGACATATGACATTCCACGGTTGGCTCCCTCTGCTGGTAGTCTGAAATGCCTTAGGACGGCGGGAGGGTTAAGACATGATAACAATATAGATGATTTAGAACAATGGGTTATGGGACTAACATTGTACGGTTCAGGCTGGGAATACCAAATACAATTAGGGATGCACAGATAGCATATCGGCCAATATTCGCCTTGTTGACTGCAATAAGATAACATTCACGGATGGCAGTGGACGATGTGTATCTGTTGCGTCACATACATTTTGCATTAGCTAAATTGAAGACCCAAAAGGCGGTACTATTATAACAACCATAACAACCACTGGCTGGACATAACACTGGCATGGCGTTAGAGGGCAATGGGTGCTGTGCTGTCAAATAAAAGTGAATGCAAATGTCAGCCATGACAGAACATCTCATCAACATTGGTATCTGCAATCTGCCAAACTGTTATTTAAAACATCGGTATCCACACATATTTCGCAATCAATCAATGAATCAGAAAATGATGGTATTGACAATAACACCACTATACCAGCTCTAACCCCACAATGAAGATGTAACCTGAATGTTAAACCTAAACAAGATAGTGCCATAGTGCATACTCAACTTATGACCTTGTTAGTATGTATACTGTATGTATACTGTGGCCTTAACCAACACCTCCATTCCTTTACTCTCATATCAGCCACTCCAAATATAACTCCCGTGCCCATAACTAAATAATTAATTAGGAAAAACATTCATAATAGAATAGCTGCAGCTTTAAATAGATTTACATTTTGGAAGCTGGAACTGGAGAAAGGCTGTTCCCTCCAAGCTCGTCATCACATAGGAACACAAACATAACTCAACTGGCTGCTGAATTCTGGGGATGATCCAGAATCAAAAAACATTCTGCAGTGTTTGTATGAAACCCTACACCTAAGTATGTTTTGCACTCAGTCTGCTTTTCTCCCAAGAAAACTGACACGTACAGGCATTGCAGTGATTGTGTGTGAGAACTGGCTTTGCATAAGTAATGAGGAGAAATAAAAGGCTGTCCTACATCCATACCACAGATTAGACCGGTGGCTGCTGTTTCTATAAAAAGATACACTGCAGGAAGTGTGACAAGACACGCAGACACTATGACAAGCACACCAAAAAGCAAGATGGATATAAAAACATGAAAAACATGGGACTAATTCAAGATGGTTGTATATTTCATGCTTGGCTATAACACAGACCCAAAGCAATAGGACGGGAAAACTACAGCTCCTAACCCATCTATATTTAGAGTGCACACTTTATAGATGAAACCAACAAGCAGGGGGAAATGTTGACAGGTAAGTGAGAGGACCACCACGTGAATGCTGTAGCCTATATTGCCAGGCTAAATGCAGGCTGTCCTGTAGCTTTAAGAAGGGCCCACTGTGCTGCCACATATTCAGCAGGGAAAGTCCCAAGGCAGGCCAAGTGAAGATGTTTTTCCACTCCTTGCAGATGACTCTAAACACACATTAGCTCGTGCCATTTTTCAGCATCTACAAACTCTTTCGCTTAACAGGGTTGCAATGCACTCATGGCAATGATGTAGGTAAATCAGGTGCTCATTGAATAGTTCATTGGCTTCCTAAATGATCAGCAAACTAAATCTCTTCCATTAAGAATACAACGATGTCGGGTCAATGGACCTACTGCCAGGAGCGAGTTAGCCACGCCCACAGTACTGTCTACTACATTCTAACGGTTACGGTCAACAACTCTTTTAAAAATGTGATACAGGCTAGTAATTATATTAGTAATACCTTATAACAAATGTGTTTTGCTATCCCGTGATTTTGCTGATATCCTACTAATATCCAAATCTATAGCTTGTTTTTTGCATGAATTCAGGAAATTTATAGATCTGTAGGCTACATCTAGTCTGTCTAGGAAGGATATCTGCTGTCTGTTATATCTACATGTCGTACAACAACATTTTCACAACTAATTTAATTTCAATTTAACCCTCCCGCTGTCCTAAAGTTTTCAGCAGACTACCAGCAGAGGGAGCCAACCGCAAAATGTCATATGCCCATGTTGTGGTTGGCACCCACTACTGACAAGGGCACCGGGTCATTTTTGACCCATAGGACAGTGGGAGACAGATTTGATGAGAGACAGCAATTCCAGCTGATGCGATTCTTTCGTTTGTTCCGACAAACTGCAGCGCATAGCAACATCACGGCCTTCTGATTAGTCAGATTGCTTGTCAATCAAACTGGCAAAAGGTCCATTGGCTTTCTGGTTAAGATCATCAGCTGACCTGTTTGACTAAATGCATGTAACGTTTACATAGCATTAAAATGTGCCCTGCGTGATCACATCGCAAATCGGACACAGGTGAAAGCATCCCAGACTCGTTATTGATCTGAGCACCCAAACAACATTGAGATGGTATGGTACGAAGTAAGCTTGTTTAGTTTTGAGATTAACAATATTGGGCCAGTAGATTTTATAGGATTTAACTATCTAATGTCTTCCACAGACATATTTCATATCAGTGTAGGCTATAACTAGCTACAGTCATATGCTACCGAGCTACATTAGAAGTCAGTTACTAGGCGCGTAAATGTTAAGTTGGGCGTGCAGTGCATGCATGTAGCATCCATAAAGACAACAGATTATCTGACACTGCAGCATTGTTAGTTTTGCATCATTTTCTTTTCATACTTGGAACTACCAACTGCTGTACGCAGGGGAGGTCCCAGCATATGTAATTTAGTCATTTCACATGCCAGAAGTAGATCAACTTTCAGAAAAGGCCAGAAGAGAATGATAACCCATGTACAGACACTGTCTGTGTGAAGGCTAAATGTATCTAAACAATCCAGGAAATTGTCAACTGTACCAACATAAAAACAAGCAACCTCCTTTCAATGTGGATGGTTAAAAAATGACCATTAGTTTAAAAGTTAAGATGATTTTAGCCAGTATGCAAAGAGAAATAATTAAGGATAGACGTTCTAGCTCTTAGAACATGAAGGATTAATTCATATATAACGGTGCCACTTTTATACCCAGTTGTCTGATTACATTAAGACTAGAGAAATGGCTGTATATGGCTGTATATATATATATATGAACAAAGATTTATTTCCTAAAGAAAATAGCAGCGTAGGCTTTCGTTTGTTTATCAACTCATCCCCTACATATCAGGGCTATATGTGCAATGGGCATACCGGTACCATGCTGCCTCTTTCTCCTTGAAAGCAATAATAATAAACTTTATTTGTATAGCACCTTTCATACAAAATGTGCAACTCAAAGTGCTTTACAGTTAAAAACATTCGAAAAACAAAAGGATGAAGGGGACAAATTAAATTAAACAAAAATAACAACAACAGAAATCAAGGTAAAAGCCATGAAAATAATAAAACCCATTCCCATGAGTCCGATTTCCTTTATCCCTCTAATTACCTTGGCCCCTGTTAATGCACTCTGCTAGTGCCAAACATACAAACATTTCCTTAAAATTGAGAAATTATAAATTGTAAAAGGCTCGTCGTGCGAGCCTAGTTCGGAGGACCGCGCACCACCCAACATGGCAAGTATGCTCAAGCCTGTAGGCTAGTTAGGGTAAAACAAACACTATCCTGCCCTGGACCTAATACTAGCCTTGTGCTTAGTCCAACTCAAACAAAACAATCTTCTCAACCTGTGTCACATACACACTTCTGAGAAGATCTTGGAAAGCTAGATGAACTCAGGAATATGACACACTGGCCTCATTTGTCTGAACCACAGCATGTCTATGGAGCCCCTAATGAGTTACAGAACAGGCTTGTTATAGAAGCCAACAGCGCAGTAGGGCTGCTGCTACATTCAGCCAGCAAAGAGGACTCAAGGCACCATAGCTTGAATAGACTACAAGAATAAGCCTTGATCAGGAACATGCACATATAGGCCCTTCATCTTAAGCTAAATAGCTTTAAATTATGGAGACATGGTGTAAAATACAACACCAACAATGAGAATGACAGTAGGGTGTTGTTAAAATGGTGGATGGGACAAGCCACTGCCATCACAAATCACTGCTGCCGGCGGGGCTGTAAAGGTGGAAAAGAGCTGAGTGGTGAAAATGTGCGTGCTGGTCAAAAGAGGGTGCTTAGAGCCTTTGTGTGAAGTAGCTGGCCCCACGGTGGGGCCGCTGAAAACAAAGTGTCACTGGGACTCTGCGGCTGAGAAAGAGAGGTATGGGCCCCGGCTGGCAGACCTCCTCTCCTCTTCTCTTTGGAGGTTAGGTATGAACCCCTCCTGCTCCCAATGCACTCGCAAACACGCAGGCGTAGTGGCCCATCTCCCACTGCCCCTCCCCCAATTCCTGTCATTGCATTTCAATGTAAATGAGAAGACTGAATGGCTGCAGCTGGCCCATCAAAAGGCCAGCCCCATTAAAGAAGACTGGTGATTGAGATTCAGCCAGGCCACACCACCCCTTACCCTCCAACACGCACGCACGCACAAATAGCAACATCCCAGTTTGTAACTTCTTCCTCCACAACAAAAGAAGGGCTGACTATAAGACCTGTGTGGAAAATGTAGTACAAGCCAATACTAGCCATCCTCATTTGAAAAGAGGTCATCATAAAGCCAAGAAACGAATACTCATCAGAGCAATCGTGCATCTAACAACAGACAGGGGTGTTTCAAAAGCGATCTACAACTACAGAGATGAGGCAAAAACACCAAATGAAACATTTCAAGAGTGAGGAGGAACAACTAACAATTCCACACCAGTGAGCCTAGCCTTTCTGCTTGCCCCAAAACAAACAGTCAGCCCAGTCAAGAGGGACACGTCAAGTAGAAGAAGCCTCCCAGACCGGTCTGAGTAACCCCAGGACGATTGAAAAGCCACGTATAGATAAGAGATCTCCCTGTACTGCTTCCTGATTGGCAGCACATCCAACCAAAACACAACTGTTGTCTTGTAGCTCTGCGCACACCTCTCTCCAGCTTTGCTCTGTGATCATGCACAACTCGTGCCTATGTCCATGCTTGCAGGGCCACAAGCAAAAGCATGTAGCGTTGGGTACCAATAACCATTCAGAAATGGAACTGAATCCAAACTTACTACGCATTTCCCAAGACAAATTAACTTTGAAATAACTTAGTCAATCCGGTGACACAATATGTTATTGTTACCATTATGGTGGACTAGCGCCTATGCTCAAAAGCATGGCAGAGTTCCCCAAAAGAAAACAGTGATGCAGCAAAATGTAATCACTGTGCAACATCAATTTCATGCAAGAGAAAAAGTACTATTTTTTTTAAATGGAAACATGTTGACATATGCAGCAGGTGTCAACTGTATATTTGGGAGGGAGCCTCTATGATATAAATCATGCCTGAATGTATGTATTTGTCATAGTGTACAATGCAATTGTTGAAACACCCTATAAACAACTGTATTTTATGTAGGCCTACCCATTTGTTGATGGTAACAACTGACGACTGATTCTGATTCAAACTGGTGGTTTCACTTCACAGCACCAAAATATTGAGGAGGCATAGTAAATCCTTGACAGAGTACTGTGTGGATAAAATGAACCAGATTCAATAATGAGAAAGACAACTGATAAAGTCCAACCCAAAACATAAATGGATATCCAACCAACCCTCACACAAGTCAGATTAACTAGGACATTGAGTTTCATTCCATGGGCATTTTATTTTGTAAACAAAATGACAACTCAAAGACTCAATATTAACATGAAGGCCAATAACTTTCAGGACAACACTATCCAAAAGCCACATTTATTTTTAAGTGCAGTCTTTGTCTATTCTAATTCTAGATTATACATTTCTCCAGAAGATACATATCTTTGGCACCTTCATGGGGGCCACATTTCACAGAGGAAACATTAATTCCACATAGGAAAGGTCCAATAGTCCACAGGACAGGTTGGAAGCAGGATCTGCTTACTGTGAAGAAACAGTGTTTCATCGGTATCAAATCCAACTTAAAATTTAAAGTAATCTGCCCCCCCCACCCACCTTCCCGACTGTTGCTCTGGCTATCAGAGAGATGAAAAGCAAAGTATTTTAAATGCACATGAAACAGCAGTTAGCATGCCAGGAAATTTCCCTTTGATGTAAAAAATTCAGGGAACAGTGGCACAGTAGATGAATAACAGGCAAGCAGAGCATGAGCAAGGAGACAACACTTCAGCCACCAGAATCTCCTAAAAAACCCAAATAATACGGTGCTGTCCCTAAGGAAAACAGTAGGATTGTGGCCCGCCATTTTGTTACATTTCACTTGGAGGACTTAGAGGTGGGGGTAATGGCAGGCTGAATTTCAAACTGCTTTAGATGGTCTTCGAGTGTTCACTGAGATTGTGCTGCAAGGACAATTTGGAAAACGGGAAAGAGAGAAAGACCAGAAAGGCCATGCTTGTTTACTTAAAGAACCACACTCTCAGCACATGGGGGGGAGTTGGAGACAAAAGGCAGTTTTCCCTGTAAACATCTGTCACTTCCCTGTCCCCTTTGAATCTCATGATACCTCAAGATTTAACTGCATAACCTATAGGTGTCAGCAACACATTCACACCGCAATGCACTACAATACAAATTACAAAAAACTAGGTCATGTATGCTACTATTAACCTACTAGCTGTTTCTTTATTAGTCTACTACATGCTATTATTAGCCCACATAGTAAGAAAGTTCCTATTAGGGAAGGGCGATATGAAGAAAATGTTGTCAGCCGGCACTGCCTGTGATGCAACCCACAGGTTCTCAACCCGTGTGCCCAAAACCTCTTCCCAGAGGAATGCATGACAAAGCATACTGTATTAATTGAAACAGTTAAATCCAGTGGCAAGTTTGTTTCTGGACAAATAGAACGATATGTACCAGTAATAAAAGGTTGTCTTCACTGCAAAAAACCATAGAGATCACGTTTTTGTCTAAATAACATTTGGTGTCCTCATAGGACGAAACCTTTACAAAATATATCTGCAAATTATGATACACAAGTAAAAAAAATATTAATATTTTTATATTCCAATATCTTTATTTTCTCATCTGCATTGCGCTTTTCTTTTGCCGCATTTGGCGTTATGCAATGTAGAGCAAACACACTACCAAATAATAGAATAATACTTGTCAGAAATGGCGTAGACCCTTATGATCTGTGAATTTGTGGAGTTTAAAGTATCTGGATAATTGTGAACATCCTTACATGAGCATGAATACCCTCACAAATTACTTGAAAAATCTGTCTAGCTCACTAATATATAGTCCATTTTTTTATATATTAGCTCGCATCTTTCAAGTCAATAGTCACCATTGACAAAAAAGTTCAAATGGATGTATGAAAACACTATAAATTCAAAAGTAAGGGAAAAAATAATAATATCAGAAAAAAGAGAAAAGAGATCCTGTGAACTATGATGCAGTAGAAATATTTGTTTCTTAACAAAATGTAAAGTCAAGTAATTCCAATATGTTGTAGTGTCATTTTCACAGAGCATATTTTGTTGATTATTGGTAATAGTTAACTGCAAATATTTTGGATAATTGTGACGTGACATTTTTTACATCGTCCTATGCCAAGTCACATGTATCTGATGTTACACATAAAATAATATTTTACACTAACTTCTGCCCTGTGGTTCCTCCTTTGTTTTGGATTACACAGACCATTCCATCATCTGCTATTAAACGAGACTTGTAGTGAATATACAGGCATT
Organism: Aphredoderus sayanus; assembly: GCA_027564795.1. NCBI lineage: Eukaryota > Metazoa > Chordata > Actinopteri > Percopsiformes > Aphredoderidae > Aphredoderus > Aphredoderus sayanus. The sequence goes on along the minus strand of JAODUG010011676.1, from coordinate 11,425 downwards.
CGCTTGCATAGCAAACACGTGTGCAGAGCCTATTAGTTTAAAGTATAACATGGCCTTTAGTGGCTGCGTAACACCATGCATACAGTAGTCGGCCATGTTGAAGTTTAAACTCCTACCCAGCACTGCTAAGAGCTGATCTAAATGGCAGACAGTCAGTCTGGCTTATGGTGTGTGCTAGCTTGGCAACTTCCCCATCTCACATAGGCTACTGATGGTAAGCACTGAACACAAGCGTAGAAACACCTATCACGGCCTGAAAGTAATAGTGATGTTTTGGTATGCAAAAGCAACCACATAGAACTGATAAACTGAGGTCTGTGAGTGAGAGAATAGTGGGCGGTAGAAGACTAACCAACAAAAGCAAGCCCACAGAATGGCTAGCTGTCTTTCTAGCACAGGAAATGTGAGAACTTCCAGCTACCAGCTCCTGACCTCTTTGCCCCCTGCCTGACTCCATTTCCTGTAGGATGGACAAGGCATCATTTGATTCTTTGTAAATGGTTTTACAACAAGTGCTAAATTCTGTCCAATACTAGCAAACACAGCCTTCTTTCCTAAAACAAATTTTAGTACAGCTCCTTGTAACTGCCAGTTATGAACCACTGCCTTATCAGGGAGCCTACAGCAAATGTCTAAAACCTGGAATATATTAAATTGTTTCAATTAGAATTAGCCTAAAAATGGTGTGTGCTATCAATCACTGCCATGTAGGTAGGATTGAAAACCAGAGGCATACCATTGCTTTGGAGATACAAAATGTTTGCCTACATTCATGCCTACAGTAGGTTACATTAGCCTGGTAGATAAAAATATGCAAGTAAAATTGTGATATAGTATAGATGCATTTTCAAGTTGTGTTTAAAACATGCGATGGTATTATATTTGTTTTTATTATGTATTATGTTTGTATTTTTATTCCATTTACAATTTGCTTGTACTTTTAATTGATATCATACTCCACAACTGCAATTAAACTGTTCACTATATACATTGTATCCACGTAGAGTGCCTTACATTATATTACCAAATGTGCTATAAAGATAGATTGACAATTTTGATGAAATGTATGGTGTACTGAAAATATCTGAATTACAGGTTGTACATAATAACAACAAAAAAGTCCAATATGCTCAATAGACCTAGTACAAAATGCATCACTGCCTCTGCAGTGTAGTCAACGTGAACGCCCCAACAAGCTGAAGAGCTCACAGTATCTTGGAGGAAAACACCACCAGCAGTACTGCAGTGTTTTCTCTGATACTGCACCAAAGTGAGAGGGCTGTTCATTCATATTCTGCTTCCTATTATATTATGTCCTCTTATACACTTCCACACAGGCTAACAAGATTAACCAAACATAATTTGAAAAACCAATTCTAGGATAGGTCAGATGGTTTACCAAATAAGTCACATTGATCTGTACAATCTATGGTATTTCTGTATAGGTGTCTGTGTTCCACATTGGTATTTTCTGGTGTTCTCTGTATAATATAGGCCTATGTAGCTGACAACATTCCCCTGAACGCTATCTTAGAATCATTGCTGCCCTCATTCATACCCTTTCTTAGCAATTGGGCTTGAAGCCCCCCACTTCATGCATTCCCTTGGCTTAAGCACTTGTTAGATAAAAAACAAAAACTGAAAAAACTGAAAAGTTGTGGAGGTAGAAGATATGAAGAACTGCTGCGTTTGTTTTGTTATGCACGTTTTTCTCTAAGAGTATTGTATCTAAAGTGGCATGGTTGTGTGTTTATACAAATGTTGCATAGCTGTAGTCTTTTAAATGGTATACTTTATTATCCCTTAATATGTAGGTTAATCCAACTGGGCCTATCAAATAAGGATATTGTCAAAACATTCAATTCAGCTAAGTTGATTATAATGTTGTTGGGAGTTTAGTTTTTATTTTAGTGTTTATTATTTCTTATCTGTTGTCTAGAACACTGAAAGTGCTTAACAATAGTTGTATTACTTCATAGATTTCACTGATTATTCACAAGCAGCACGTAAATACGTTACATAAACATTTGGTCAAAACACAGAGCAAGCCTGTGAGCAAGTAACAGTAACAGTAATGGCAAATTGGTTGTAATGTACACCAAATAACATGGGACTTACCTGCGTCAGAACCTCCACAAACTGCAACTGTTATCTGGAGCTATAAGTCTATTCCTCGATGTTCTCGTCCGATGCTAGATGTTCCCATTTGTTGCCCCCGGTTCAGTAAAGACACGACCGGAGACATCCGCATAAACTCGCAGTAACCATCGCAGCTCAAAATCGACTCACTAGCAGCCAGGCTAGTGCTAATTCTTGAAGACCAACAAGCAGGCGATCGCGAATGCTTCAAATATCCCCCGGAAACGTATATATAAGATAATTACTTTATCTTCATCCTCAAAGACGAACTTTTAACTATGCATTTCAAAACCGAAGCGTTACTTAGAGAACGTAGAATGTCGAAATATTCTGTAATGCTTCGAATTAATCCTCTCTAGCAAACCCATTCGAGCATTTTCGAGCGGCCTTTGACTTTACTATGGGGATGGGGAAATGCTTCGAAATGAAACACAGAACGGGATTCGCAATTGCATGTGGGCGGATACCATTTGTGCAGCAGTGAAACTGACGCCATTTTGGATCTTGATAAAGCACAATTCCCGACGTTCACTAATATATTCCGGGCTCCAACATGGCTTACATAGGATCACAGTTTACAGCACGCATACCAAGCTCCATTATACGTGTGAAGGACCAGGCATAGGAAATGGAGTACGAACATTAGGTGCACTCGATTTAACATTAAATAAATCCTAAACAGCAGGTCGATATATGCTTTATAAGCATAAACTACTTTAACCAAACCTGGAAATTCACCTCTGTAGAAAGCTTTTTGATCAACATTTGCTAGTTTTTGTTTTTATACATTTAACTGAATAACGTGAATTAAATGTATTAAGATGACATATCTATAGAAATATAAATAGCGAAACACTTGTCACGCAAATGTGATTAGTAGGCATACCATTATATTTTTATTTTCTTTATTTTATTATTTTAATTGTATTAATGTACCTATATGTTTATATACAACAGTTGCTTAATTTCTAAATATGCGGTACATATCAGTATAAAAACCTAACACACCCACAGCAGAGCACTTCTAACGCGCAACGACTATGAAACGAACACGGTGATTGGTTCAGTGAAATGTTTTTTAATGTCATTGGGTTATTTTAAACACCACTTAACTTTACCTGAAAATATCACCAATAGCTCTATATTTACGTTAACTTTACCAGTTATATTACAAGATTCGTGTAGGTACAGTAATTTGTAACGTGAAAAGAAATCAGAAATCAGGTTGGGATCGAACGACATACGTTTACAAAAATTCTATTGTACAGATAATATTACGTTATTTTCAAATATTAATGACGACCCTAACACCAGATTGATCTTTGCGATCAGATAGATGCTACAAATGTATGCTTATTTTAATACTTGCACAATTGCTCCCTCTGCTGGAGTGTTGGGGTAATGTGGTAGGTAGTTGGTTTGGTGTTACATCAGTCAAATCGGGCACATTTTTCATAAATAATACAATTCAAAATCACAAAAATTTAAATAGTGAAGAATGAATGTGTGTTTTCTTATGACGAATGAACAAAATAAAAATAAAAATGTGCCAGGCAATCAATTCTGCGCAAAATCTGCGCAGCTAGTTTGGTGTTGAAGCTTGACGTTAAGGGTTGAAAGTTGAAAGTTGAAGTTTACATCAGAGATATGTATTTTGCATTACTGTGGATTGTTTTAGAAGAGGGTAAAATAAACGACAGACGTTAGTAGTCGTTTTTGATCAAACGTTTGTATTGAACTTGTTTCTACTATATGACGTGATACAGTAGCCTACCAGAGCCGAAGCGACGTCGCACATTTGCTTTACAGAATACGTGCCTTCTTATATAGTACTATGGCATTAGCAAAAGTAAACAAAAGCAAGCATATAGTTAAAACAAACATGACAACTTGATTCTAATCATATAGTATATGTCTATATGATCCATTGATCGGTGATTAAAAATGTTATCCAGTATCGCAATGGCAGCTTTGCTTTTGCAACGTCGTAGTTGTAGGAAACAAGGTACAGCGGTACTATGGACACTGCCACAGAGAAATAATAATGTTACTATAAAGTCACTGCACAATATTAGCTCTGGTCATCCGTTGGAACGCACCAGCTATTTAATGCTTTTGCACTCTGGATCACAGAGGTCACTTTCAAGTAATTCCCACAGAGGTCTGCATTCAAGTCTCATTAAGGTACTGTAAGTCACCATTGTTGTTTTGTTTTTTGTACATAGCTGTTCTTGTATGCCTTGATTGTGGTTATAGTATCAATGTTTAGGACGGTTTAGGACTTTACTATCAATTATGTAGTGCATGCCATGTGCTTGGCACATACGGCAGGTTTGCTTACAACAATTGTGTTCCCATCCTAGAATCTTCTCTACAGACCATTGAGTCCATGGATGATGGGATTAAAAAAAGACTTAATAAAGAAGAACCTGATTAAAAACCCCATAGGATTGGTGAATCTTTTAGGTAACTATCTCTCATGGCTTTTGTTTTCTACAGTTAAAAGTAAATTATTCTGTTAGTATGCAATCATCCTTATGGTTGAAACCAGTGATCGCTTTGATTTAACTCTTATGCACGTTTATCCTAATTATACAGTAGGAGGGAAATGGGTGGCTATAATGCAATAGAGAAGTGTACCTTTTTAACGTACACATATGCTACACTTTTCACAATTTATTTTTACAGGGGGAACAAATTTCTTTAGTACATCTCATTCCAAACAAGAGAAGAACAAAAGTGATGGATCAAAAGGCAAACCTCCAGAAGAAGACGAGGGTAAGCAAATCATTCCACATGCGGAGCCATATCTCTTCTATGCAGTACATGCCACTCAAAACCATGTTCTCCCTGCCTTACCTGCACATCCCGCACAGAGGAGAAGAAGCGTCGCGAGCAGGAGGACCAGATGTACCGGGAGCGTCTGCGTACCCTCTTCATTATAGCTCTTGTTATGAGCCTGCTGAACTCCATCAACACCAGTGGGGGAAACATCTCTTGGAGTGACTTTGTCAATGAGATGTTGGCCAAGGGGGAGGTGTCCCGTGTGCAAGTGGTTCCTGAGAGTGATATTGTGGAAATCTACCTTCACCCTGGAGCAGTTATATTTGGGAGACCTGTATGTAAACTCTGCTTTTCTGTATATGATATAAGTTCAATGCATTTCATTCATCCAGGGTATTGTGGCAGATTTGCATGCTTTTGATTACACAACATTCTGCATTTAGACAGTCTACTGAATCAGATACGTATTTCTCAAATGTCTTTGTGGTTTGTGCACAACTCATAGTATGTTAGTATAGGCTCACCATGTAGGTCAGTGAGGTTGTGACTAGGATACACACTGCCAATCCCATCTTCCTTCATTTGGCAGAGGCTGGCCCTAATGTACAGAATGCAGGTGGCCAACATTGACAAGTTTGAGGAGAAGCTGAGAGCAGCAGAGGAAGAGCTTAATATTGACACAAAGGACAGGATCCCAGTATCCTACAAACGCACTGGATTCTTTGGAAAGTAAGAGAATGGCACATAGCCAAGAAAGTTTACAAATCCATAGGTGTTAATGAAATGTTTTATAATATAATTTGAATTATAATTGTAGAATATATTTGGCCAAGTAATTGCTGTACTGTAATGTCACAATAATTTATTTATTTTTCTCACTATTTTACAATTCAGTGCCCTCTATGCTCTTGGGATGGCTGCAGTTGGTGTGGCTATTCTCTGGTATATCTTCCGTCTGGCAGGCATGGGTATAAGAGAAGGTTTTAGTGGATTTGTGAGTAGGCCCTGCACTAAAATATTGCTCTTACTGAATTTGTAGTGGTTATAATGCTCCATAAATTACCTTTTATGTATGCATTTATCAGAATCAGCTGAAGATGGCCAAGTTTACCATTGTGGATGGCAAGTCAGGCAAAGGTGTGAGCTTCAAAGATGTGGCAGGTATGCACGAGGCCAAGATGGAGGTTAAGGAATTTGTGGACTACCTTAAGGTAAGAGTTTAATTATGGATGTCGTTGGGTGTCCTTTGTTGTCGCCTTTTCATCTAATAGTGACTCATGATAATTATCTAATATAGTGTTGAGAGGAGTAATGCATGTGGTGAATCTGTAATTGATGGTGTTTTTTACCGAACATTGACGTTCTTGAGATATCATAAGGACTACACTGCAGAATAATATATACAGTGTGTTTTATTACAAATGTGTAATATGTTTATGTGTCACATGTGTTAGAATCCAAATCGGTACCTCCAGCTTGGGGCCAAAGTTCCCAAGGGCTCATTACTGTTGGGGCCCCCAGGCTGTGGGAAGACCCTCTTGGCAAAGGCAGTAGCCACTGAAGCACAAGTTCCATTCCTGGCCATGGCTGGTTCTGAGTTTGTGGAGGTCATTGGGGGTACGGATAATTCAAGTCTGCATAATAGCTTATAAGTTGGCTCATAAAACTTCAATTCAGTCTTTTTTAGGATAATTTATTAAACAATTATCAAAGTAAATTTCTGTTCATAACATGTGCCCTATCTATTCTACTAAGAGCTATTTTCAGAAAAGAAGCTTTCCCCCCCCTTGCTAAATATTTGTAATATATAATTATGTTTAGGCCTCGGTGCTGCTAGAGTGAGAAGTCTGTTCAAGGAAGCACGTGCTCGAGCACCCTGCATTGTCTACATAGACGAGATTGACGCTGTGGGCAAGAAACGCTCCACCAACATGTCAGGTTTCTCCAACACAGAGGAAGAGCAGACACTCAACCAGCTACTCGTGGAGATGGATGGTTAGTAGAATTGGTTAATAGAGAGCAAATCCTTTGGCATCTGCAACTCAGATGACGATGTTAAATGAACATTTCTCCTCTTCAGGAATGGGAACGACAGACCATGTCATCGTCCTGGCTTCAACAAACAGAGCAGACATCTTGGACAATGCTCTTATGAGACCCGGCAGACTAGATAGACACATTTTCATAGATCTGCCTACTCTGCAGGTAGCCTATCACTCTCGCCTAGATTTTCATGGTAATGTACCCAGCCAACATGGTCAACACTGTCGCAAACTCCCTTCTAAATCAGTGCTCTTGTTCTATCTTCTCCTTTGGAATGTTCTTTCTAAAATCTGTACAGTTATGCATCAGCACTGATAATGAGCTGATGAGAATTGGTCTATTGTTTATGTAGATTCAGTACAGAGAATATTGCATTAAATTATGAGCTTATTTTTGGTTGTCTGGAGCAGTAGGATGATGCCAATATTGCTGTTTAGATTGAATTTTGGTTTTCCTTCTTTTCATTTTTGGTTTTATCATCCATGAAAACATCAAATATATAAATGTTTAGTGATTAGCAGTACAAAACCAGATCTCACTTTGGTAATTGTTTTTATAACAAATGTGATTTTATTATGTGTATATAAATGGTTATTTATATAAATGGTTGTTCTGTTATGTTAATACTAATTAACATAACACTATTAAAGATTGAGACAAAACATGTTTTCCAGGAGAGGAAGGAGATCTTTGAACAGCATCTGAAGATCTTGAAGCTAACTCAACCAGCACATTTTTACTCCCTACGTCTAGCTGAATTAACACCCGGCTTTAGTGGTACATATTATTTATATATTCTATATATATCCACCCATAAGCAAAGACATATGAAGACAAGGTTGCATTCATAAACATGTACTGTCCTGTTATAATCATAATGTATAATGAATTGTTAAACCATTTTATCATTTCAGGTGCAGACATTGCTAACATTTGTAATGAAGCTGCCCTTCATGCTGCCAGAGAAGGCTTCAAGTCTATTGATACATTCAACTTTGAGTATGCTGTGGAAAGAGTAATAGCAGGTACAAGGCAAATGCCTTAGGCAGCACTATTACAAGGACCGATTGTTCTGGCAGGTTTGACATACTGGTTGCTTGTTGTTTGTGTGTGTGTTCATTCAGGAAGTGTAAAGAAGAGCAAGATCCTGTCTAAAGAAGAGCAGAAAGTGGTTGCTTTCCACGAGTCTGGCCATGCCTTAGTGGGATGGCTACTGGAACACACAGAGGCAGTCATGAAGGTAGCCGTTTACTACTACTTCCTCCCAGCCACAACTGTACTGGTATATATATGTTCAACCGAATGTATTTGGGGAAAATACATAAGTATAACTGTAATTTCCATAAATGTACATGTACATATAGAAAAGTAAAGTTAAGTAAATTATTAAGTTAGGAAAAACTGTAAGCGGCAGGAAGTACACACCGAAAAGACTGGTGGCATCATAGTCCAAAAATCCCTCAATCGCTCGATGATATTCTATTGCAGGTCTCAATTGCCCCGCGGACTAATGCCGCCCTAGGATTTGCCCAGGTCTTGCCTCGAGACCAGTTCCTGTTCACCAAGGAGCAGTTGTTTGAGAGGATGTGCATGGCTCTGGGCGGGAGAGCTTCTGAAGCTATCACCTTCAACAAAGTCACAACAGGCATGCTACAAACCAGCAAACATTCGCATACTGTACATACACACAAGCAACTTTCAATTTAAATCATTTCCCCTTTCCTCTACACATTCTTGGTCTCACTTCCTTCTCTGCCTAATTCTTAGATTACATTTTTCCCAAACCAGTCTGTATTACACAATTGTCCTGCAGTAACAAGCCTTTAGTCAGTCCTATAGTACATTTTACATAGAAACATGGTAAATAGTAGATGGACTGCATTTATATAGAGCTTTTCCAACCTATTGGCCACTCAAAGCGCTACACATTGTTGCCTTACATTCACATACACGGTCATACACTGATTTGTAGGCAGTCAACCTTATGTTTATCCACATGGTCTGGTCACTGCCCTAATGCACAGACTAACTTGAACAATGTCAGTGATGTTGACCTTCCTGCGTGTGTCTCCAGGGGCTCAGGATGACTTGCGTAAGGTGACACGCGTGGCCTATTCCATGGTGAAGCAGTACGGCATGTGTAGCAGTGTGGGCGAGGTGTCCTTCCCCGAGACAGAGGAGCATGGAGCTATTGGACGGCGACCTTTCAGCCAGGGTCTGCAGCAGCAGATGGACCATGTGGGTTCTACATCTGGACCAGCCGTGTTGTGTTCTATACTATGTACACCTATGACTGGGATATAATGTTTTTGCTGTTTCTCATCTCCATATATTGACATTATTTGTTGTCCTTTTAGGAGGCTAAGCTGTTGATAGCTCGTGCCTACAGACATACTGAGAAACTGCTGCTGGATAACAGAGACAAGTTGACATTAGTAAGACTGTTTCCCCTTTCTTGAAATTGATATTTGCTAGAAATGACCTTTTGAAATAATTTCAGTGGGTTGAAACTGTGTACTTGGCATAATTACATTTGCTAGGTATACAAAGTGATTTTCGACTTTGTTGTTCTCCATGATTAATTCTTCAAAGGCCCCATATAGTTTCATTTTCCAGCTGTCATCTTGGACTTTTCTCCCTTCAAGCTTAAAATTCTTGATTGGGTATATAAGTGGAAGGTCAAGATAGATCAGAGACGATTGGTAAAAATCCACATATTACTTCACACCTATTAAGTCAAATCTGACTTCTGCATTTTTTCATCCCGTTTCTTGTCATTTGGGAATATTGTCAAAATAACATGTTAAAATTACTCTAGTACTTTTGGGTCCCTTCAAAAAAAAACAACACAAAAACTGTCATTTTAACATAGGGGGATGTTAACATAACTTGTGTTTCAGTAATTGCATGTTTTGTTTTCCTTCAGTTGGCCAATGCACTGTTAGAACGTGAGGTGGTGAACTACGAAGACATCGAGGCCCTGCTAGGACCACCGCCCCATGGGCCAAAGAAGATGATTGCCCCACAGAGCTGGGTGGAAGCTGAGAGGGATAAACAAGACACAGGAGAAGAAGAACCACCTCCACCTCCCCGCAAAGACAGGGAAGAGGACATGAACCCACAGCTGTTCTGAAACATCAGGGGATTTTCCATCATGGTGTTTTAGAGAAGTAATTTGTCGCATAGGAGAATGTGTAACCAAACCTGAAAGTTTTGTCTTTCAAATTATCTTGTTGAATTTGCGAATTACCATGCACTGGACTGTACTGAACAATTTAAACATATGACCTATAATCAAAATGTTACAAATAACACTTAGAATATACAATATTTTTGTGTTTTTGTTGAGATAGTAAATCCATCCTCACCCCCAAAACTGCAGTGTCTTGTACTTTATCTTGAAAAAATACTGTGGTGTTAATACAATTTCTAAACTATTTATCTTTGGGTTTATGGCAATATGCAGCCCACAAAATGTGATTTCACATTAACTTAATTAGTACACAAGCACATTTAAATTTAGAGGAAAATATTAAGTGTGACTTTCTGCCACTAGATGGCACTAAGCAACAGCCTCTGGATCAAAACAAAAGCTTTGTGAACCACAACACAAACACATAGCTGTGTGATGTCATTCTCTGCTCAATGCTATTCTTCCACTATGTCTATATTTACATAGAAAATAGTTGTTTACTGCTATATTAATCGTATAGGACCTTTAACAAGCCATTAGTTTTAGCTCTACACACTGCAACCTAAGTTGAAGTTCAGTAGATATATTTGGAAGTTAAATAAGCAGACTTGCAGGAAACCAGTTAGAATTATATACCCGCAGTAGTGGTTTTGAAGTTGGTACATGTGTGATTAATATAAAAAGAAAATGTTCCCCGAAGACTGACCTACAAAGGGGAGAAAAAGTGAATCTTTATAAATAGAGTAATTATTTAAATAACATACTTAAATATTGTGTTGCTCTTAATAATATACTTTATTTTAGTTTTGCAGATTCTTCACAAATGTAGGTATAAAGATGCACCATGTCAATCCTATTTTATAATTATTATAATCTTCAGTGAACACAAGACTCTAAAATATTTACATTTTATTATTGTAAAGAGTAAAATTGTAATGAAATGAAGTAAATTAAAACACAAATAAAAGCCTTCACAACTTAATAACTCACTCACATTTGTAGTACAATATGTACGTAAACTGGTTGAGCATTATCCTATTTGAGTCCTCCAAAAGAATAATAGTCTCTGGAACTGACAAAAGGAATATCCCTAAAGTATATCAAAGCAAATGTTTTTTCTTTTACAAAATGACCACTTATATAAAAAAGAGAAACATATTTAAACAGCTAGTGAATATCACAATGAATACCAGACATGGACATTTCAACAGTTCAACACACATTCTGCTATCGCTCACTGACTCTCCGATGTGGGGGGGGGGGGGG
>JAODUG010011665.1:4403-17973 GCA_027564795.1 Aphredoderus sayanus | reverse complement strand
CATTAGTCTAACAGGACCACCAGCATATGGATTTCCTGGACTATTTCATTTTTATCAGTGTGGTATATAAAAGTCTTTATATTTATTACAATTAAATCTTGTCTGTACCTTTATTAAACCGGTGTACTGAAATGTACAGCATACACTGATTTCTGCATCAAACAAGTGGTTGTGCCACCACATAGGAAGAACTAAATGACTAATGAGGACTCATTTCTGATAGTTGTTGATAATCTGGTGTTACATTATTCTGCAGGCAGTAAACATAAGTGGCTGGCCCATCTGAGAGCCCACATGCTATCCACATACAGTTTGGTTTGGAAGTAAACACACACTTACAGTAGGTGGCACCAGAGACAGCTGAACATTGAGAAATACTGGACAGACATCTGAAATCCATAGTTTGCTGTCCTGCTAGAAGCCGTACCTCTCATGTCAACACTCTGATCTTCCGTCAGGCCAGCTCAGCCTCCTTTATCTGCCATTTAATTTCCTCTAGCCGGTGGCACAGACAAATTAGCCTCTGCTCTGAACCGAATGCCCTGCGCTCTGGCCCACACACACCCACACACACTCACACACAAACACCAAGGCCTCTGCATTACCGGGACACATCCCTCTAAACTATAACTATTCCAGTTTCCCTTCATCCTGGCCCCATGAGCAAGTCTTCTCAGCTGCTTTATAGCTCAGCTAAATTCACCCCGAAAAAACATATATGCCTTTAACCTCAAGCATTTCTCAATGGCCTTTTGTGATTTAGTGCACTGTAACGCCTACAATACAGTTTCCTGTGTAAATACAAAATGCCTCCCAAAACTCCCAATATCCAATCTCAAAATATGAGAAAAAGATTAAATGAAAACAATGAATGTTCTATATGCCTATAAGTAAAATCTACAAATACTGCTAATGGATAAATGGCTCGTCAATATCGTTGCTAACATGTTTTTATTTTTTATTTGCTTAATTGTTTATTGAACGGGACTTATTATATGCCTACATTTTATCGCAATAAACTAGTTCATCGCAATTACTGTCAGAGCTGGGCTAATTTTAATATCCACTAGGTGTCAGCACAAACCTAAAACCCAGCTAATGTGAAGGATATACCTTTCAGCTTCTAAAGTCTTCTGTGTGTCTTGTTGGAGAAATAGTCGATTAATCCACTGTGTTTTACATTAATGTAACCTATATGGTTATGACAAGTGGCATTTAGTATTACAAGAGAACAGTCTTTTGGCTATTTGGCCAGATTCCTAAGAAGCGTATCGTTTGGGTAGGCCTATAGGCCTACTGTAACATATCTTTACAATAACTTGTTGCATGGTTTCCGTCATGCTGTCATCAGGAAACTCAACGGCAGTAAACCAAATCTTCTTACTGACCCACTGTATTTTTTCCCTCTTGGCAGAAAAACGAGACCACAGGGAAGTGTTTATGTGTTCTGAATAAGGTCTGTGGTCAGAGAAGACATGACAGAGATAAAATACCGTGAATAAAGCATATTGCCTAGCCAACTCTGAACAAATCTTTCTTTTCGCCGATCTTCCTCCTGGAGACGAAGCATGTGTCCATCCGTCACGAAATCGTCCTCATTTTCTCCATGTTCATATTTCTTTCTAGGCAAATGCGTGTTTCTCCTTTTAGCCTACATCCTGCAATCCCCTCCCGCTTGCCCTGGGTCACTGTGGCTTGTCAGCATTGTTTACATGCTTGTGTAGCAACTAATACAACCACATTTGATTGTAAAGTAATTAACTGATGTCTGCAACATGTTGGTGTTTTCATCCAGCACTTATCCCCTTCCACCACCGCAGCCCCCACCACGCCATCAAAACGCTCCCAGTCTGTCTTAACACGGCCGGCCTACAGTAGAAACAAGAACCCCGCAGTAGACGAGTGAAGGGGCGTAAAAAGAGACGCATGCAGCGTAATTACTGCAAGATGTAACCCCGCCTGAAGCCTACAGCGGCCCACAAACACATGCGCACACATAGGAGAAAAATGGCATAGGCTAGTTGCAGCAGCCATATAGAAAACACAAACATGCACAAAATCAGCCATGCCCGTGGAAAATCAACATACATGCACCAAAATTGCATACATGCAAAGCATATGCACACATGAACTCATAACAGTTATAGGGTTCAGTTAAAGCTGACTTGATCTGCTTTTGTTAATGCAAAATTTAAGCTTAAGTTAATTTCTTTGCGAGTGGAAAGCACAGCACATTAGGCTACACTAATATTTCCAGAATGGAAAACATTCTTAATGAACATCTCTGAACCAATTGAAAAGTCCATGTAGCCTACAGGTAGAGTTTCCTAATTTAAGAAAAGTATAAGCATTCTTTTATTCTAGAGCAAGTGAATTGTTCTTATGAGTGATAAGAACACAGGATGATTGATAAAAACACAGGAAAAGCACACACACAAGAGACATTTTCTGGCAGGATTTATACTCAAACAAGTGTACTGTATGTATTCCAGAGAGTTGGGGTCAAATAAGGAAGTATATCCTTGGATTTCACCTCTCAAATGCAACGAATGCTCCTTCACAAATCCAGAAAGAATCTGTGACCTACAGACTTTACCGCTCCATAGAGAATCAATTGAGAGTTGGAGAAAGTGAATATGGAAGGAAAACAATTAACATTACCTGGGGGACAATTTTGCATTTTCTGGTTCTGGACTATATATAACACAACTATATGAGGTCACATCACATAAAGCCTCAAATCTTGATTGGCTGGTGAATGACTCAGAGTGATGTCATCACAGATCAGCCTCTTCGGTTTCTGGCTTCAGGAAAAAAGGCGGTTCTGCCCGTCTTAAATCAAATTTGACAGACACACGGCGTAATGATAGCAGTGTGATTTCTTAAATAGAGTGGTATTCCCCTACAACCACTGCCCCATTGCTAGGCAGGGGGAGTCAAACCCCGACATCATAGCACGCAGACTGTAGCTATGCTGGCATTGTAACCCAGGTCATTGAGATAGAGTTACATGCACTGACTCTGGGAGACCACAATACAGCAGACCACAGAGAGAGGGTTTGGAACGTAGGTGGGTATTAAGACTTGGGGGATGTAGTGTTTTGTGTACATATCTAAATATCTGTAACCTGGTTTGACTGGTGACTGCGGGGAAAAGATTGCTCTGCTAAGAATAACCTGGGATAAACTGATATTGTGAATTTCAACTGGCCATTTTATCAAAAACGTTTTATCTTGCACTGTGTAAATCAAAATAAATCATCATGTTTGTGACATTTTAACCAAAGTTCATAAATGTACAAACACTGATTTCTTCTTAGCAGAATAATCCAGCTGCTTCACCTTTAGTTACCCACAGTTAAATAAGGAAAAAACGTGCACATTTAAAAATACTGGCAGAAAGTCATATGCAGAGATTGTACATCAATTTGTGGTCCCTTAGCAAAGGCTTGTAGAAAAAGTAATGTACAACAGGTAGGGATTTCCAGTAAGGACCAGTGCTTGTTACATTTGGTTACAGTATTACAGCAAGTACAGGTACTGTATGAAACAGCAGGTGTGTCTTACAGATAGAGTAGGTGCCTGTTGTGGATTGAACCCCATGACCTTCCAAGCAATGCAGAAGCATTTAAACATCACCATGCCTACTCACAACAACAGTCTCACAACGAGAATAACTCTTCAAAGTGCAGTGAAATATGATTTACCGTGTCCTGCTGTGGATTAGATTCATGTTCTGCTACAGGAGGGGAGAGGAGAGGCCGAGAGAGAAGAGAGGAGGATAGGAGGTGAGGGCAGGAAGAGTGGAGAGAGGAGGAGAGGGAAGAGGAAAGAGGGGAGGGGAGGAGTATGTTTGACTATACATCCTGTAGTATCGCCTCTGCCTCTGCCGGCATACGGTGCATTTGAATCGGCAACGGTGCCAATCATCTGTGTGCCCCCCTCCTGTTCAATCTTGGGCTGCAGCCATCGCTCGCCATAGTCTGTGCACCTGTGTGTGTGTGTGTGTGTGTGTGGGGGGGGTGTTGGTCAACTAACAAGAGAGCCAGCACCTTGTGTGATAATTAACACCGAGCTCACGGCTCATGTTGTCTACTGCATAGTTACGTCAGTTGTATTTGTATCGCCCTTAATCTCATTACAGTCTCAAAGGGCTTCACAAGCAAACATTTCACAAGGTAACAAAGAAACAAACAACACCCCCTGAACCTGCTCCTCTGCACGGGCAAGGAAAAACTACCATTAAAAACCTCATGGGTAAAGAAGGGAAGAAAGGGACCACAGAGAGGAATCCACCCTTCCAGGACGGTTAGGATGCAATAGGTCTTGATAGGCAGAATAATGAGCAAATTATACATTTAACTTGATGTATCACACTGCACAACAAACAAAATGTATATAGTAAATACAGGTAGAAAGTTAAATCCAGGTCCGTGGATTTGTCATGGCCACAGCTAGGTCCGCTCTCCATCCAGGGAAACCAGCACAGCATTGTACTCCTCCCATGTCTTTGTCGTTCTGCACCTTCCCCCATGACCCGGCCCGTGACACCCTGGCAGTGACACCCTGGCAGTGACAGAGCACAGCATAGCAGTGACATCATTAGCTTGCCCCCATCATGCCATTCCCATGGTACAGTAGGCCACGCAAGGCTCCTGTCGTCCAGCCACATCGGCTTCTGATAAGCCTAACTAGAAACACGTGCTAGACCCTGGCCTTCCCTACAGATGGGACAATATCATATTATTAATGGCAGATAGATGGAGAGACAGGGAGAGAGGGAGCGAGGGAGAGAGAGAGGGAGGGAGAGAGAGAGGGAGGAAGAGAGGGAGAGAGATGGAGAGGGAGTGAGAGAGGGAGAAAGAGAGAGAGAGAGAGAGAGAGGGGGGGGAGGGTGAGAGAGAGGGAGGGAGAGAGAGAGAGAGAGAGAGAGAGAGGGGGGGAGGGTGAGAGAGAGAGAGGGAGAGAGGACAGAAAATCCTCCCTCCTCTAAAGCTCGCGCCGGTCCTATATAGTTCAACGTTGCGCTGCCGTCACTTCTGAGGAAGTTATAATGGGAAGGCTGTCTGTGTTTGCATATGGAATATCCTCCTGAGCAGCCACACCCCACCACCTCTACCCCAACCCCACCTCACTGCAACCCCTGTGTGTGTGTGTGGCATGGGTCTGATCAACATACAGCAGGGCTGTGACTAAAATATGTTCACTACTGGAAACGAAAGGTAAAACATTTAAGTAGATTACCTTCGTTCTGTAGACTTAAGATTTGTTTCCAACACACGCACACACACACACGCACACGCACACGCACACCGTTGACTTATAAACAATGCAAGTGACCAAACTGGGCATAAAGAAGAACAAGAAAGAGCGAACACACACACACACGCACACACACACGCATAGACACGCACAAACAGACACACACACACACACACAGACGCGCACAAACACACAGACGCGCACAAACACACACACACACACAACGTTGTCTTACCCTACCTTATACCTCACACACAGACGCACATGCACACTCGTGTAGAAACTCTCACGCTAAGTGGCAGTTGGGCGGTCTAGTTCCCTAATGAAGTCTCCCCCAAGGACCACTGATTCATGTTGGATCAAAGCATCGGAAGCAAACCAGATCTTATTCACGCACACACACACACACACACACACACACACACACACACAGGAAGGGGTCCCTGAGTTTGTTGCCAAGTGACAAAGAATTTACAGGCATGCTTCACAGTCCTGTCAGACTGTGTGTGTGTGTGTGTGTGTGTGTGTGTGTGAGTGTGTGTGTGTTCCCGTGCAAGCGCTGGTGGCTGCGTGTGTACGCGTGCACGTCCGGGAGCTTCCACGTGTGACGTGAGGGAATGAGGGTGACACTCATGTCTAAGTGCCTTATTAAAGAGGTGACAAGTGAGGGCAGTGTCTGGGGCTTGGAGGGGGGGGCAACAGTTAATTGGGTTCTTAAACCAGGACTTCAAAGGAAGACTGGTGTCGAGACTGAAGGGAAGCCCCAAGGAGGAAGATGCACAGGACAATGTCCCTGCCTTCTTACTGGAAAACCATCTAGTATACTTGCGTACAGGAACACAAGAACCGTGGTTTGAAGTTTGGAGTTTGGAGATAAACCCACTTGTATTCTCGAAATACTTGTATTCTTGAATACAAGAACACAAGAACCTTGGATTGGAGTTTGGAGATAAACCCACTTGTATTCTCGAAATACTTGTATTCTTGAATACAAGAACACAAGAACCTTGGATTGGAGTTTGGAGATAAACCCACATGTATACTTTAGTACAAGAACATTAAGAACCTTGGTTTGAAGTTTGTAGATAAACCCACTTGTATACTTAAGTACAAGAACATTAAGAACCATGGATTGAAGTTTGGAGATAAACCCACAACAAACCAACACACACAATACTATCTCAGCCACTTGGTTTGTGTCTGTGTTCTCCCATTTAAGAGGCAGGGCTGTGTAGAAACACAATATTTCTTTTCAGCACGCACACAGAACAGGAAGCAGACCATGAGTAGATATTCGCGGAATTTGTAAAAAGGTGTATTAGCTTACAATTGCTGACTCCACCTTTAACTGAACATTATACAGTATTTACAGGAACTTTGACAGTTTGAGTTCTAATCCTGGCTGTTGGGTTAATGTAGCATAGGTGATTGGTTTTTATTGTTGCTCTAATTACATCTGTAGCAGACAGTTGTATGGCATATGGTGGAGTGTCAGGAATAGGATCATTACAGGCTTCACATTCTGTCTTAATGGTGGATTTAAAACAAAACACAGATAGCATAATTGTGACATTCTATATAATGATATAGATGTATTCTATATGAATAAATTATCACTTAGCTTCTAGTTCATGAACTGACGTGTTACAATAATCACACAGACTACTAATGTAATTGTTAGGTTTGGAGTTTTTAAGACATTTAATGTAGGTTATAACCAAAAGAACCTACTGTACTGTACATTAA
This sequence comes from Aphredoderus sayanus, assembly GCA_027564795.1. Lineage (NCBI taxonomy): Eukaryota > Metazoa > Chordata > Actinopteri > Percopsiformes > Aphredoderidae > Aphredoderus > Aphredoderus sayanus. The sequence continues at coordinate 10,965 of JAODUG010011665.1, read as the reverse complement.
ATTGAAAAGAATAGAAAACCATAAACTGCATCTAAATGGCAGCTAAATACTTTTGAAAGGTATTCCCAAAAGGTGTTTCCAAAATTAGTGAGATTGTATAATTATTAACTAGTCATGCACTTTATACATTTATTATTGTACATTCACATCTATCTCCATGGGATGATGTAGAGAGACTGCGAGTACCTGAAATACTAGCTGTATTATAAATCGCCAAAGCTGTAATCAGGATTAATCATCTAATCAGGTATATATTTTTTCTACTGTGTAATGGATTACGTTCACATTTAATCTATAATTCCAAGGTTATGGTGATATAAAACGACCCACCTTTGCATCTGGTAATCTACAAGCCAAAGTCACTGGATTACATCTGTTAGTATACTTAGGTTTCAACGGGGAGAAACTGATTACGTGAATGCTGGCCTTATAGAAATGATGAAAGACCGAGAAAATTCCTTCAGAATTTCCAGTACAAATTTTCTATCATCACTTGACTTGATATACTGTAGGTCCTGCCTTGTTTCACCTGAATGTGATTACTGTCCTTTGGCAAGCAGCCCTACATGGACAGATGCTGCAAACCTGTGGTCTGCCCAGTAGTGGAAATACAGTATCACTTGGAAGATTTAGTGAATATCTACTTTATTTCTTTAATCTCTTTTAAAACATTATGATTGTATCTTGGCTTCATTACCATTTACCAGTCATTCGATGTTCTTACTTACATTAATCTGTACTGTACTGTAATACCTGCATGGTAAACAGTATGGCTCAAATACAAGCTACTTACCACAAAATGATCACACTCTTCATATACAGCAAAATAAAAAATGAAACATTTCGTCCAAGAGCAACGTAAAAGCTGAGAAAGTTCTACATATCTCTAGTAATACATTTATGTATTATTAAGTGAAGTGCTATCGAGTAAACATGCATACGTTCAGACATGTATTTCTGTACAATCGAGATTGTTGCTTTAAACTATCTGAATCATAACAGAACAAAGAACATGCTTTACCATAGGGACATGCACCTTTACCGTAGGCTAGGCTGATTTTAGAGGGGATTTTGTGATGATGTGATGATGAGATGAGTGAGTGTCTTTAAATAAACAAACCTATTCATGAATCTCTAGTGAATAGTGCTAAAGCAGGGACATCGCAAGCGAAAAATTTTAAATTAACCCAACGCAAATAATCATGCCATAATTTGCAGTTCCTTGAATGGCCACTTGAAGCTGGCTCCAAAGTGAGTCAATCCCCATAGACCCCCATGTTAAAATGTCCAACTGTACAGCAGAAATAAACATGTTTACAACCAGGTATTAGAAACAATATTGGTCTCTAGTCTCCATTCATGACAATGGTACGGAGGGTGAATTTGTCTGTAATTCTTCAGTTGAAAATATATTAAGCCACACATTTATCCCATTATTATGGATAGTCAGGAGTGATAGACAAAGTCAGGCATTGCCAAGATGGCGACGGCCAGAGCCAGCCCACTGGAGGGTTTGTCCATCTATTTATGTTTATTGTTATTACCCAGGGAGCATTGCAGACAATGTGTCGTGTCATACTGTAGCTAGCTTACAGTTATCTAGAAAATCATATAGAGACTATATAAAGGGTATAAAGAAATAAATGGTTTGGGAATTATGTCAGGGTCGGGTGTTGCAGGTATTCCCCAGCAAACGTCTGACAGTAATTACTCTGATTCATTTCGTTTTTATAGGAGAGACAGTATTTCTCTGTGTGTGTCTTGACCTCGGAAGACCTTGCTGCTAAATGACGGCCCTGTAATTACAAGAACAAACCCAACATAGCCATGTGCACATGTTACGGGTTACTGTAACAACCAAAACACTGACCTGAAAACAGTGCTGTCACCGCGCAGCGGATCACAGAGAAATTGATATTGTTTTGTTTCGTAGCGTTCTCTCTTCCTGCAGTCTTCATTACTGTACGTTTAGTAATCCAATACACAGATATTGCTGTGATGTATTATAGCTGCGGGGATTAATCTATACATAGTTACAGTAATGATTAAGATCTGGAGTATCTGGCCTTCGTGCTGGCTGCTCATCGGGTCTTGCAGGAGCTGGAGCACGTGTTTCTGGTCAGCTGAATCAATCACCGTTTATCTGGTTGGGGGTACGTTTATTAGCTGGAAAAACACCTTGAATTATCCCAACCCTCCTCCTCCCCCCCATCCAGCACACACACACCACACAAGAAAAAGGTACCGTTAACAAAACAGCAGAGAGAGATGCAACACAATAGTGTAGAGAGGAGAGAAACACACCACAAGACAAGAGATATATGCAACACAAGAGAGGAGAGAAACACACCACAAGACAAGAGATATACGCAACACAAAAGAGTAGAAATACGCAGCACAGAGGAGAGAGATACACAACACGAGAGTAGACAGATATGAAACAAAAGAGCATAGAGAAGTACTCAACACAGTAGTGTAAACAGCCAACAGAGGCGTCTCACAGACCTTGTAGCTGAATGATTAATCAGCAGTGTTTTTGGGGCCAATGCTGTCTGATAGCATTTTTTCTTTCCGGGAAGCTCTGGAATTTGCCTTCACAGCTTGACATTTATGAGGTCACCCTGCACTTCAAGGGACTGCCAAAGAGATATAGAGACGCACTGTACAAACGCAACAACTGTGTGAAAGTAAGTAAATGCGGATGTCATAGTTTAGTGGCTCTCAAAGTAGAGGTCGTGACCCTCCCAACCCCCAACCCCTGAGAGGTTGTGAGGCAATTCTGAGGGGTCATCATGAGTTATTTTGACTGTTAGAACTTATCATTTCTAACTGACAGCAAAAATAACCAACTATTTAAAGGGATACTAGTCCGATTTGTATCTGTAATTCCCCTTGTTATTGAAACTGGTGTTACATAAGCATTGCCACCTTATGTCATAGCTTCCCATCACCCCAACCTCTGCCCTCAAAGAGCTGTGAGTATCTATCACACGTTCCCCCCAAACATCAAGTAGGCTCCTTGTAATTTCACGCTGTTTGCAGCCTGGAAGCATAGACTGTGTGCACAGACATACCATACACACTGATGGTTTCACCACCGCAATGTTGGGCTCAGAGTTGCACAGGTATGCTGGATATTTGAGTTGTGTGTCAATTTGGAGTCTGGGACAATCGTAGTATCGTGAGGCCAACCTGGTTTTATGTGCTCACAACGTTTCTCTAGACCAACTAGTGTGGATATGATCCATATGGGATAGATGGAGAGACCAGGTGGCATGTTATATCAGAGTGAAGTGGAAATCTATTCAGCTCTGTAATGATGACAGAGACATTCTTTGTGAATTGTTTGCTAGTGGGCTTCCATCATGGTGAGGATGAGGATTTGTGATTAGTCATTAACAAGACATTAATGACCTGCACACTGGTCTAACAAAACATTGTAAATGCAAATGAAAAATATGATTTAGTCAAACATGGAGTATTAAATGGTCTATTCCTGCTTAAAGAAAATCTAATTGCAGCTGCTCTTAAGATGTTTTAAACTTTTCAAAGGGTTCTAAAGGTAACCACATGGTGGAACAAATGTGTAATGTACATTAATGTTTATTGTTGCCTTGAATTAATTTAGTTTTCTCAAAAAGTACAGTACAAAACACTTTTCCACATTTGAAAGGTTGTGTTAAGCCACCATGAACAGAATACCTTGTGGTCAGATTTGTGGTTCAGCCACAAATCTGTTGAGTCAGTTGTCTTTTCTCGGGCCTGAGAAGCCAAGGGATTAGTGGCATAACAAGATTTGATATAATGATGTTTCAAACTAACACACGCTGTTATTCCTGTCAGTGAGAGGCAGAGAAGACATCAGGCATAATGTGTTTGTTTAAGACTCGCTGGGTGGTTACCAGGCTTAACAGGCAATCCAACATTGCAAACTGAGAAGTTGGCAACTATTCCTGCGAAGATAGTAATATGTGATACTAATATATGTGAAAATAATAGTGCTATCAGAAATAATTAATTTATACAGTAAACATTTTAGGAATAAAGTCAAACCAGATTAAAAACAAAGTAATTGTTTTTAAATCTCAATGTTAAATAACAGATGGACAGAGAATAGTATAAAATAAAATAATTCAGGTTAAGAATCAAGAGTATAGTATGTGTAGTTTGGACTCAAAGATTGATTGTGAGTGTGTGTGTGTGTGTGTGTGTGTGTGTGTGTGTGTGTGTGCGTGCGTGCGTGTGTGCGTGTGTGTGTAGAGGAGGAACAGAGTCTGTCAGAATGAGCTATGTTGCTGTCTGAATGATACAAGCCAGCTTTTAAACTTTAAACCTTCCCCTGTCATATCTCAGTGAACGGATAGCATTTACATGTAGCCTATGGATGCCTATAAATGTATGTTTGTAGCATAGGAACACATTAAACACATATAATATTTATACATTTTCTCATTTTGTGAATATTTGGCAGACATCCTTCTTAGGTTAACCACAAACGATGGATTCTCCTAAGGGGATTCCCGGTTTACAATATACTGTAAGTAAACGTAGTCCAGTTTTAATCAGCCATAAAACTACTATCAAAGTAATTTGATTGTATTGGAGACTCAAACAGTTCTGTCTGGCTGTGTGTTGAGAGTACGTACACACACACAGGCAGACACACGCACACGCAAGCACACATTTGCTTCATTCCAATGTGCAGTGCAGATTGACTATCTACGCATCTTGATTAATTATAAAATGACAGCTCCACCGGCACTGCGGTCCGTGTTCCCCGGAGCTCCCGTGTTGTCTGCTCATCAACGCTGTGAACACGACCCGACCGCCAGACTCCACTGTAACGCGTCTGAGCGGGCGTGTTTGTTTGTTGTTGTGCTGCGAGAGGCTGGTGCACTGGTTTACGGCGGCGCTTGTTGATTTATTTCAGCCGCGTGACACAATCGATGATTTGGGAGACATGTGGATGGGATTGGATGAGCACCGTAAAACATCAAAGACGCCATATGAGACACTTGGCTTCTGAGGATGCATTCTTATAAGACCAGTGAAGGCTATATCGCGCTCGCTGACATAGAGCGATAGAGGCACCAGTTGACAAAGTGACTTGGCTGTAGAGCAGACACGTTCTGCTGGACGAAAACTCGTATGACGACGATGGCCACCATATGACAAGACCTTTGAAATTCACACAAGTATGTCAGGGTTCCCTTCATCTCTGAGAGAGTATTTAATGACGAGTCTGAATCTCATTGTGTGTGATTTAACTGTTTGACACTATCAGTTTAGAATACACAATTCAATTAGAGAGAGATAGCTCATGATGTACCTCGTGTACTGTTTTATGTTAAATGTTCATAATGTTTAACGTAATTATTAGAACTGTTGGCATTATGGAAACACTGTCTGTTTAATCTATAAAACAAAATTCTAACCGAGCAATGCAGGTTTCATAACACGTAGGTTTGTTTTGCTCTGTATAGTTTTTAGTAACTGTTGCACATGCTTCTCTGTTGTCTGTTCTCTGTCGTCAAACGGGATGCAGTCATTTTAACATGGTGGTGGGTCTGTGCATGATCAGGTTGACCAGATAAAGACTGTATGGTGGAGCCTACATCATTTTCGGAACCATGAAAAGTAACTAAAAACCATTGACATCCGAAACAATGGGGAAAACACACTCAGTTAGTACACAGACTGCATCTGATGGACAACTTATATGGGACAGGGATCAATAGAGGCTTCATCGTGTAGATTAGGGACACCCCAGCCCTCCCCCCCCCCCCCCTTTGCAGCTAGAGACTTGAGCCGATGTAGTGCTCTTTAGTGTGTGTGCTTTCATGTGCTGCCCAGCCCCATATCTCATGGCTCTGCCATTATGTGCACCTAAACAGGATTTAACAACATAGACAGGGGATTATCTGTCTGCTAAGTGTGTTTTTGTGGTTTGGGACATCTCTAATAGCTCTAATAGGTCTAACACTCTAAGCAATCCAATTTGTACAATGCACCAGCCTATACGTGGATTTCTATACTGTAGAACGTGTTAGCGCATGTGATGGCAGGTGTTGATGTCTCTCCGGTGAAAACGTCTAGGTACAGTAACATTCCTGTAGTGAAGAAGTGAAGAAAACTATGTAAAAACATCATTCACAGCACATTCACAGTATTAGCGCCTGTGTCTCATCTCACACAAGGTGACCTAATCTCTGTTGTGGATGTCCTATCTGGACACACTGCACAGTGGAGAGTCTTTGAGGTGTGTTGGGCGGTGGTGGTGGTGGAGGGGGTTATCTCAACCATACACCAGGCATGGTATTGACCTTCTGCTGGGGTTCAACCTCTCTCCCTCTGCTCTCCCTTGATAGTAATGAATGTGCATGTGGGTGTACAGTACAGTTCAGGTGAATGCTCTGTATGCACGGGCTTACAGGTGAATGCTCTGTATGCACGGGCTTACAGGTGAATGCTCTGTATGCACGGGCTTCAGGTGAATGCTCTGTATGCACGGGCTTACAGGTGAATGCTCTGTATGCACGGGCTTACAGGTGAATGCTCTGTA
>JAODUG010011655.1:0-25017 GCA_027564795.1 Aphredoderus sayanus | reverse complement strand
TGTTGTCCTCGGGTTTCAAACACACACCTTGTTGTGCCAGCAGTGCACATCATATGTGTGTGTAAGATGTAGAATTATGTTTAGCGCTAGTGATTTGGGTCATTTTGACCCAGAGGACATTACGAGGGTTAAGTAATTATTATTATTTTTTGTTCCACCTACCATCTCAGTCAGTATTTCCTCTGCTATTTTACTTTCATAATGTTCTGTGTGTGTCTGTGTTTATGCGCGCGTGTTTGTGTGTTTGTGTTTTTTTTTGGGTAAACTTTTTCCCCATGAATCCTTCAATTTAAAACGCAGCTCATTCTACTCTGCCGACTTTTTGGGATTGTAAAATTTCTTGCCATGTTTTTCAAACTTTCTGAGCCACACACTTGTTCACAAGGGCTGCTCCAAGCCACACAAAGCCTGTCTTTATCAACAACCTACAGTATAAAAGTAGAAAAAATAAACTAAATAAAACCCCTTCACACACCCTTGCAAGTCTTTCCCTGTGAATGTCACTGGCTGTGGCGGTAACGATGCACCTGTAGATGATTGGCCAGGTCATGTAGTCCTGGTCAATCATTCACCTAAAACCGTGGTTGTTAAGTTTTATTCTTTATTACTGTACAGATGGGACAGTGCCTACAACACTCTTGGCTTTTTTTTCTCTATCACACACACGCGCACACACACACGCGCGTACACACACAGAACCAGACAGCCCCATAGGTCTTTTTTTCTTCTTTTTTTTTTGCTGATTGGAGCAGTTATGGGCCTGATCGCCACTCGTGTGCCACTTGTCTTTGACATTTTAGTTGATTGCTCCGGTGCTTTTAATGGTCCCATTTGGACAAGTTAGTAGGAGAGGGAAGGAAACTGGTTTTAAAAAGCGCTGGTTACTTTTCTCCTCTCTCGCTGACATTTTTTAAGCACTATCACACTTTGGGGGCTTTAACTTATTTTGATTTGACGTTTGAAAGGACACGGGGGGGGGAATCACTGACCTACTGTGCACCATTGCAACACTTAGACTTAATGAAACCACACGCTGTAACCCTAATCTCTGAATGTGAAAATCACATGTGATGAATGAAAGGTTGAAGAGTGGTCGAAAAAATGAATGACCGGTTGAAATAATGGCAGAACATATGACCATCATCCATTGACTTTCATCTTTTTGTGGTCGGCGAGTCAGAGCAGCACAAATTGCTATTGTTATCAGGAGCTCTCCGTCTCTCTCTCCTCACTAGCTCTCCCACTCACTCTCCCTGTGCATTTTCCATCTTTCCACTAGTAATTTGCCAAGCGGCTGTCAAGATAAAAGTAGGTATCCTGATTGTGTGTGCGAGCGTGTGTACATGTGCACGTATGCGCTTGCGTTGCTTGTGTGTGTGTGTGGTTGCGTGTGTGCGTTACTGAATGTAGCATGGTAGCAGACGAGGTAAATGAGGTGTGAAAGTGGACTGCTAGTTCTAGCCATCAGTCTCAGCCAGTGTGAGATGAATGGAAACGCAGTTCATTAAGGCTCCTCTGCAGAGCTCATCTGCCTGATAGATCAACTCTGCCATTTTAGCTCTTGTGCACTAGCAATATAAATGATACAAGGTAGATTTGACGTCATCTGTTTCTGTTTCAGTATTTAATTAAAAAGAATAGAATTTCATTGAGGCTTTTGTTAAATCTTCATTTTCCTGACATTAGACATACATTAATCCCCTGTTGGCATTATGATCTGCACCTAAAATAGTTCTTTAGTTGGTCGTAGCGTTTAATTTACGATGAGAAATGTACAAATGTACCATAAATTACTCATACTATGATTTTATTTTGCAAACCAGAGTACCTTGAGAATACATGTTACCAATGCAGAGATCAATGTTTGCTTTTTAATGATAAGAACACAGCTTATTTACCTTTTTTACATCAGCGGTGGGACCGAGTGGAGGGATTAACGATGTCCAATTCCTCTATAGTGGCTTTAAAATTAAACTGCGGTTTCCTACGCTTCTCACCTACCTTCATTGTACACAGTGTACATTAGTGTTCATTCTGCAAGAAATTAAAGTAAAGAATCATCATAATGTAGGGGAGAAAATAGGGAAAAACCATTAGCAGTCTTCTCCAGATCAATTTCACGACTGGCATGGACAGAGGTACTCTTTCCACATCAAGAGTTGACTGATTATAGGTTTTCAGAGATGCTGAGAATAAAGAAATAGCGGCTGGGCATCTCTTTGCTTGGGGCTACAAATAGTAATGTTGTTTATCTAATAGGTGGTGAGAATAGCATCAGACAAGAGTTTGCGCCAAGATATTGGAAATATAGCTTGTGATTTTGTCACCGATGGCAGTTACTTGTGTTTACCACAGAATCCCATGTGGGCATCTACAGCAATCCAGTCTGTTCTTTTCAAAGCCTATTTTACTTTCTATGCCACAGAGAATAATTATGCATAATTGCAACCTGTCTACAGATCACAGGTGACCTTGACAGAAGCATGGGTTTAGTGCTTTTTTAATGGCAAGACATTGACAATGATGGTGACTTTGGCCTGTTGGAATCGAGCCTACCTTTTACGAGATGTCCTATTTAACGATCGTACTTTATTCTCCCTGATTGTCCGTTTTAATTTAATTTGATCAATTATATCCTCTTCTGCACTGTTTACATCCCAGAGACGTAATCCGAGGCCCATAGCAGGGCTAACGAACAAACAAACTACTTTATTTTCCGCACTATAAGTCGCTTTTTACTCATCTGGCTGGGCCTGCAACTTATATTCCAAAACAATTTTTTAACGTTTGCAAACATTATTATATATAGTAATATGACTCCAAGCAACTTTTGTCAGACGAATACACTGCATATCAACTACGGCCACTACATGGCACTGTTAAACCTTGTGACAGATTTTAAAAACAGTTCCACCAAAAAAGAACGATGTTTACAAAAGAAAGACATACAGCTTCGTATTCTATATATGTATTTATAATGTGTTTCTTGCTTGTGTGGGAGCCAAATCTTCCTATGCAAGCTATTGCTTGTATTTGTATAAAGATAAGAAGGTGGGGTTATACGTTGCAGTAATGTAATGTACTATTTTATGTAAGGTAGGTTATGGTAGGGAAACAAACTGTCGTTTATGTACATTGGGCGCTAGGGTGCATGCTTGTGTTAGCTGTGTTTTAGTAATTCCTCAGTCTGCGTTACTGTGTTTACTTAACCCTCGTGATGTACTCATAAATCTCGTATTTGGCCACCTGGCAGCGCCATCTGATTGTGTATGATTTGTGTGTTTTTCAATTGTTATTTCTGAGTGTATTTATTTATTTATTAATTATTTATTTATGTATTTGTTGTTGTTTTTTTGTGCTTTTTAATCCTGCTGTTGTCCTCGGGTTTCAAACACACACCTTGTTGTGCCAGCAGTGCAGTCATATGTCTGTGTAAGCTGTAGAATTAGGTTTAGCGCCTTCTATCTGCCATAAAGAGCTAGTGATTTGGGTCATTCGCTATGAAAAAACAGTTTTCTACCATAATTGTAAGCGTAGTTGTAAACTATTCTAGACGCGATTTATATCTTTGTTTTTTTTTTTTCGCAACAATGCTTTTATTGCTGAGTGCGACTTAAACTCCAGTGCGACGTATTGTCCGAAAAATACGGTAATAATTCATCTTTTTAACCCACCTGTTTAGCGTCTTTTATCTGCCACAAAGAGCTAGTGATTTGGACCAATTTGACCCGGAGGACAACAGGAGGGTTAAACATGACATGCCAGCAAATTCCCATAAACATTTCCGCATGCGCACATATACTTTTTACAGACTCCTTCTCTGTCTCACCTTCACACACAAACAGACACGGACACACCCTCTTCTGGCCACTTCCACGATAATGAAGCCCCTGGGATCCCTTATCCATTAAAAGCCTAATGTAGCGTTGGGTGAGGGACTCCATGCCAAATGGATGCTCGCAGTCGCACCAATTCAGCGTCACGCAGAATTATCACTCCGGGCTTGCTGTTGTGAATAAGAGCTTCTGAATTACTGCTCTGAATTATGACAACGGGAAGATCACAGGGCATTGTGCTACAGTTGTTCAGTATTACTTGTTACAGTATAAAATGTACAGGAAGACCACATTGTCACAAGGTCTGAAGCAATATGAGTGAATGGTATCAATAGTTCAAAACCATTTTTACCATGTATTATAGTATTATGTTACACTGTTTGTTGGCTCAGTCGTGACGTAAAAAGGCTCCATCTATCACAAGCCTAGCTGTACATGACTTGTGTCTGTGTGGGTGTGCTGAGGTTAACCTGTGAATCCAGGGCACAGCATGTACACCCTGAAGTGTTTCACAGGTGGAATCCTGCCGGGATCTTAAGCCTACCCTACCAACTGCTGGGCCTATATCATCCCTGTGGTGATTATATATATGTGTGTGTGTAACCCATATTACCCTAGAAAGAGTAAACCCATTTCTTTTATAAATGAATTCTCCTGGGAAAGGAGGATAGTGTGTGTGTGTGTACGTGTGCGCGTGTGCGTGTCTCTTGAGAATTTTCTGTTTAACCAGCCTGGAACCCTGTCACAGTTAAACTCTGGGGAGTTTAACTGTGTGTTTATGTGTGTAGTGTCTACTCATCTGTGTGTAAGTGCACAGTGCCTCTTGTTGCTCTCCTGAGAGTGGTGCTGTTTGTAGGCTAGTCATGTTGCCATGTCTTTCAGATATAATGTTTTACTCTTTATATTTCTTCATCAGTATCTCCCCTTTCTATCGCTCTCTTGTTCTCTCTCTTATAAGCCAGAGGTCAGTAGCCCCAGTTACACTGCACTTTTACACACCATTCCGAAATCACTTGGCTCCCCACAACAAGCACGGCACTTGGTTAAAGCTAGCCAGATAGCTACATAGCTTAATTTACATTTGCGGCATTTAATGATAAAATATAAATATTTGAAAGAAGAACATAGGACGACAAGTAGGATATTTCTAGCATAATATCCGGTTCCTACCTGTCTCTTGATGACAATCGTTAAATAATCATGTCAAACACAGCCTCTTGCGCTGAATTTGTACAATACACATTGTACATACAGTACAATGTGTATTGTACAAATTCAGCGCAAGAGGCTGTGTATGTACAATGTGTGTTGCTCCCTTTCTGCTGGTACTCACTGGCATTTGGAACCGGTTCACATCAGGACACGGGCATAGACTGATGTGAACAGCAGTTTCACTCTATCCCCCCGTGTTGCATCATCCGTAATCGTATGAGCATTGGTGCTGTAGTGCTTAACTAGTCTGGGCAGATGCAGACGTATTGGTCTGATATGTCTAACCAGGCCAAAGCCCTTTTTTGCTCAACAACATGTAGTATTCCTTCATTGGCTGAGTTGCAATACTGCTGAGAGAGGGAACATCCTTTACTTATTTTCCTTTGCTTCTATTTTTGCTACGGAGAAGGTTCTGACTGTTACCTCCATGCCTGTAACCCTTTTTCGCTACATGTTGGGTGAAGCTGCAGTGTGAAAACAGCAGTTATGCGTTCATTAATCTGATTTCACAACCCGCTCTGCATACTCACAATGAACATGAGTTGTTCCTCGTTGGAATGAGATTGGTCATATCCAGTACCAAAACAGCAAATACATTTTTTTTTTCTACTCCATTTTGAAGAATAATGAGAAAGGGAATAGAATAGCAATATATAAATAGACCCACATGTTCAGCGTACACAACGATCTAACTGCCTGGGGGGAGGGGCACGGGTAGAGAGAGTACACAGACAGAAGGGGGAGAAATGATGTGAAATAACATGAAACATGGAGGTAACAACGTTATTCTCGTTAGAAGCTGTATGTGTTCTCTCACTCACTCACTCTGTGCCCTTCCTACCTTCTCCCCTTGCTTCCTATTTTCCATATCTGTGCTTTAGAGTCCTATCTGATTCCACGGGGGTAGATATCAGATGTTATGGGCTAAGCCAGTTAAGCTAGATTTTCTCTGGCTGCAGCTGTGTATCAGCTCAGATCATTTCAAGATGAAAGGATGGCCTATGTGTCTTTGTTGAAGCTAGAGAGATGTGTAGACACGCTAACGTTTGGGGGAGAGAGGGAAGAAAGGGCATCATTACACATTTATGAAGAATTGTGAGTGACAATAACCGTGTTTCCCAGTAAGGTTGTTAAAGCACTTTATAGTTTCGGTTTAATTAGCAGAGTCAAGAAATGACTACAGAGGCGAGAGCAAGTGTCTAGTTTCCTTCGGCAACTGTCTCTTGGAAGGTGCCAGAGTGCGGGCATTTGTAATGGAGGCAGGTCCATATTGGTGTGAAGCCATTAAAGGTTGTGGAACACTCTTGTCAGGCACACATGATAAATGGCCTGGGTGAATGAAGTGAGTGTCCTCCCCTTCTACATTAATCCCCCTGTGCCCATCAACCGTGCCCCGCCACTCAAACTAACAGGCCATCTGTTAGAGACCCCATTCACCCCTGTACACACACACACACACACATATACCCACACACGCACACACTATGAAGGCAAGACAGCAGTCATTGGGGAATTATCATCTTCGGTGATTCTAATGAGATCGGGGCGCCATATTAGCATGGCTGTAATATACACTGTACAGGGTTGCATACTAATATGAGGGGTATGTGAATGGCCTGTGCATGCTAATTAGTATCAATCAGAGGCTAGCGGTTGGTAAAACACGTTATCAAAGCTGGCCTGTGCTGGGAGATGAACATGCTGTATGGTCTATGATGAACACGCGCGTAAATGTGTTAATTCCACTCAGAGCTTTTTAGCGTTCAGCTTCTATGTCAGCCACGGAGCACCGCTGTGCTGTGAATTGTGTTTTTAAATAGACAAAACAGCAGCAGCCGAGACTGCAGTAGAACTCTCATATCCCAGCTTCCACAAGCATCTGCAGAAAGCTACTTGGTAATAAAGAGACCCTGTGGACACAGAACATTATTCTAAGTGCTTAGACTTTTGGCATGAGGCGGAGTGAGTTTATTCTTTTTTTTTTCCACCTCGATTCATATTCTCAGTTTTCTTTACAAAACGCTGACCTGATTGAGATCATTATTAAGTGATGATTGACTGTTGTTAGGTATTTGACATGTAATTCACAATTCTTTTAGGGTGTTAAACTGTAGTAGATAATATAAAAAATAAATGTATGTTAAGGCATAGAAAATACAGTATTACAGAGACCTTACCTCATTTAGTTGGCACAGAAAGAACACGCACCCACATTTGCTCTGCTTGTGTGTCAGACACAAAGATAGTGAAATCTGTCTTTTACCAATCAGGCTCCATTCTCCATCTAAATGAATTCTTTCTCATTTAGAGCCTGCGCTGGTCAGCCCCCTGTGGCGATGCAACTGAGCCGTATGTGTGCCCGCACATGTTAGGATAAAGTAAGGAGTGCTCCACAATGGATTTTAATTGAGGAGATGGACTGCAATCAGCATATCCTTGCAGGAAATCATTAAATCATGCCTTCCTCCTCCCTTTCTTGCTCTCTCTTCATCTGTCTTCTCCTTAGAGGTGATTAGCATGGTAATGATAGCAGGGCTGATTATGACCAACAAGGGAGGGGGGGGAATATGACATCTGCGGTCTAACCATGTCTATTCCTCAGGAAATATTTTCTTCATTATATATCTATTTTTTTTTCTTTTCAAATCTGTCTGTCCTCCAAGTCTCCTAATTAATCCACTGTAGTCATGAATGAAATTGGCAATCTTTTGTGTGTGGTAAAGACGTGAGAGATGTGTTTGCCAAGAGGCACAAGCTCCAATCCAGTTTGCCATGGGAAGAGGGGGAAAAAAAACTTTGCCACTTTAAGCCACAAAACTGAAGACATTCTGGATTAAATAAAGACCACTGGGACAGATTCTTACTGATCTTACGGTTATTTCCTCAGTATGATGGCCTTAACAGAGCTGTGTCGAAGCTGCAATCCATCACTAAACCACAATTCTTTTCATTAAAAACCCTTATTTCTTTTGTGGCATGAGGTAACTAGATACAGACGGACAATTTTACCTTGTTAGAGCCGTTTAAATGCTATTGAATATTGAGGCGCATATCTTGGTGGTAGCGCCACATGACACTAGATGCTCTGCTGTTTTTGCAGTTCAAACTGAATACTCACCACAAGAGGTAGAGACAAATGGAGGCAACGGGTGGAAGTCATCTCTAGCCAGCTGCTCAGTTTATTATGATGTAATGCCACTTTGTACCTTAGCATTAAAATGAACAAAATCGTATGCCAAAATGGTGTAAATTGCAGCTTCAGGGCTAGTTAAATTAGGAGGGCAGTCTTTCCATTTCCCTGTTCGACTTTTTCAGTTACTACCATTCCAGCATTTCTTTGAGCAAGCTTTTAACCCTTCTCTTGTCCTCTGGGTCAAACTGACCCAACGCACTTGCTCTTTGTGGCAGATAGAAGGCGCCAATCCTAATTCTACAGCTTACACAGACATATGATGTGCACTGCTGGCACAACAAGGTGTGAGTTTGAAACCCGAGGACAACAGGAGGGTTAAAAGGCACAGAAAAACAAAGAAATTCATAAAGAAATAATTAATAATGAAATAAATGCTCACAGCAATGAAAATAAAGAGAACAACACAATCAGACACAATCAGGTGGTGCCATCTGGTGGCATAATAAGATATAAGAAGGGATGTAAAACTTCCATGATGAACTGTCCCTGGACTTATTCTGAAGTAGACTCAGGACACCTGGCATGGTGAGTCTATTTTGGGCAGCAGTTGCGCAGGGGGTAGAACCAGTCGCCTGGCAACCGAAAGGTCACTGGTTAAGTGTCGAGGTGTTTCTGAGTAAGCCACCTAACCCTAACTGCTCCCAATGTGTTTGATGGTGCATTGCATGGTGTGAATGTAGAACTCAATTCTGTACAGTGCTTTGAGGAGCCCACATGTTAGAAAAGGTCTATATACAGTATATGCAGTCCCTTTACCATTTATTTTGACTTGAGTCTGCCATTATCATTTGTGAATCTCTAATCCTACTCTAGGAACAGATATCTGAGGGTTTGCCTCCCGACTCTTCTGCAGTACAACTTAATATCCAAAATAACACCCGGTGACCAGATCAACGCAACCTTTGAGTTCTTGTTTTGCACTGATAACAGATTGTATAACTCAGTATACTGTAGCAGTATGTTTTCTTCTTTATTTTAGCATAGGATTGCTAATACCAATGTACCACCTCAAATGAGCTGAGCTGGGAGGTGGTCCTTTGTGCTTTGGTAATGGCTCTTGACAATCCACACATTGCAAATCTTCACTGCGACAGCCTTGATGCCCTGGCTCCAGTGTCTCTGTGTGTGTGTGTGTGGCGGATTCTCTCCGCTAATTTGCCTTAGCTAAGTGAGCGAGGTGGGCCGGCGAGGGTGGGGATGAAATGCATGGTGTACAGTGAATAGTGTGTGGACACAGGCAGGAATGTTAATGGGGCCTCCCGCCATCGTACGTGACCCTGGAGAAGGATCAGGTTTGATCTATTATCAGAGGCCGCTTTCTTATGGTCTACAACCTCCCTATATGTATAAAAAGGGGGGGAAGAAAGCTGGCTAGAAAGGGAGTGTGTTGCTAGTGACCAGAACCGCAGCACCGCGTATGAACCGGTCTGTGGGCCTCATGGGTCAAACCATTAGAGAAGCGCGTCTATAGAATCAGTTTCAGTGCGCGTTAATATTCCGCGTGCCACAAAGGTGTGGAGAAAGTGCGGCACAATGCGTCCCCTGACCCCATGTCCCCCCCCCCTGTGTCTCCCTACAGGAGATGGCCAAGGTACTGAATCACCCCCGTGTGTACGCCTTCCTCCATGTCCCCGTGCAGTCGGCCTCGGACAGCGTCCTGATGGACATGAGGAGAGAGTACTGTGTGCAGGACTTCACCAGAGTGGTGGACTTCCTCAAAGAGAGGTAAGGCATTTAAGGAGGGGGAGGGGCTTAAAAGGGTTGACGCCTGAATGAGTCATTTGGCGTTGTGTATTGATGTCCTGTTGTTTTGTTATCGTCTGTTACAAGGGCTGCCCCAACAGGAATATGGTGTTTTTAGTGTGCAAAGCACTTGTTTTTAGACTTAAGCTTCTGTTGTATGGGGGTCAGTTAATCATGTGATTTCCAAGCGTGCCATTTAGCCACATTTGCAAGTATGTAATGTATACAGACTCCAATACACACAGACTCTCAGTTGCCTAACTGCCAGGAAGAGGTGGCCCATACAGAACAATTTGATTTGTATGTATGTAAAGTTTGAATGGGTGGATATTTTATCGTGTGTGTGTGTTATGTAA
The DNA here is from genome assembly GCA_027564795.1 of Aphredoderus sayanus. Taxonomy (NCBI): domain Eukaryota; kingdom Metazoa; phylum Chordata; class Actinopteri; order Percopsiformes; family Aphredoderidae; genus Aphredoderus; species Aphredoderus sayanus. The sequence continues at coordinate 14,677 of JAODUG010011655.1, read as the reverse complement.
CCCAGTCATGGTCCTGCTGTTGATAGTGAGATACGTCCTTTAATGTTGCGTGTCTCCTTGTAGCCTCAGGACATGATTCAGGCTTTGATCTACCTTTGCTGGAAGAAGGTTAAAAAAGGTCTGAGGTGTTAGTTGTGGTGCTTGATGGTTCACAGGTGTGTGTTTGAAGCTTCCTTCTCCCCCCACCCTCTCGCTATCGCTCTCGCTCTCTCTCTTTCTCTTTCTGTCTCTTACTCACTCTCCCCATCATCTATTGATTCCAGGTGATTCACTCTGTTGTCACTGCCATTAGTGATGATGTCATCATGGTGGAATGTTTTGGACTTGAGTCCTGGTGTACATTGCAACCAAAAATGTTTTTCCATTTCTCTGTATCTGCAGCAGTAATGCAAAACCGGTTTGTAGTACAACATTCTCATCAAATCTAGCTCTCTTAAGTAGATGCAAGTTCTCCCCTTGCATGCAAATAAATACACCTACACAAGCAATGACATGTGAGTATTACTGTGATAGATTAATCTTGGCCTGCATAATTACAAATACATAATATATATTTGACTGCTTACATAGGGCTCAATGTTATTCTTTTTTATGATAGATTACTGGTACTAATGTTCATTTTGGTGTGGGTTGCATAATATATATTTGGCATTATCATAACTGTGGAAAAAAGTATGTGGGCTTTGTGTCACATCTGTAAGTGTGCCACAGTTAACTTAACGATAGAGGGATTATGAGGGACAGAGAAGACTTGAATCTTAGGCCAGTTTCAATGCTTTTGCCACAAGTACATGCTGTCTCTTGCAAGAAAATATGTACATGAAGATCATGTTTGACCTTACATATTATGAGTCTGCATAGTACATCTTGTGCAACAAGCTGTGTTGGTATAGACCGAAGGCTTTTTTCAACATAATTATGGTTTCTAAGCGGATAAGATCCAGACACTGCACACATCAATATGCAACCAATCATGCAGCTTGCATCGTGTAGGTACGCACTACAAGTCATAACGTTTCTTCAGCATGGCCACATTCATCTTTGTACTACTGTTGGTTATAATTAGGCTGCAGAAGAAAGAGGAGAAAATGGTTGTGAGTGAAGCTGGACTTTACGGACAGCATGGCTTTTCCTCCCCACTAGGAAAAGCATAATTGAGGTCTGCATGTGTGATTATGTGTAAGAGAAAATGAGAGAGCTGGCAGGACAATTCTTGATAGTTTTAAATATCAGTAGTGTATTGTTTCTTACTCTTGTGGTCATTTGTGTCATTGACACTAAAAACATGAGAAATATGTTTTAAAAACCAGTAGCTTCCAGTAACAGCATTGCCATGGCATGAGGCAGAAATGTATTTATTTATTTGTAATGAGAGAGTGAGTATGGACTTAGCAGACGACCATGCTAATTAGGGTGCCACCAAATCACCCTAAACCCCCTTCTGTCAGAAGAGCCCTTCCAATTGAGGATGGACTTATCTGCTTAAACACTCCATTATGTTGTGTTCCTCGTGTGCATGCACAACCTTTTGAAAGCTTCTGTGAGGGACCAAAAGCCATGATTTTTCCACGTTTATGAGTGTAAACATAGGTCTGTGTTAACTTAATGTATTTTTGAAACGTGTATCTGTAAGCCTGCAGTACCGTGTTTTTGTCTGTGTGCCCTGTGAACTATTACCTTTGCTTTTAATATTGATGTCTCCTTGTTTGAGTTATTGTGTTTGTTTATACATTATTTAATGAATTAATTTGTATACATATATTTAGCTGTCCTGTCTGAAGTCGGGAGTGACATTACAGCCCATTTTACCTCCTCACTGATGTTATCTATGTGTTGAAGGAAGGAATTCATTAATTCATATTTTTACATAATTCTACACCGATAGGAGGACAAAGGGAGGGAAGGGAGGGATGTCCAGAGATAAACATGTAGTTGAGTGAAGAGGATTTATTCGGACATTATGATCATGATCACAGTACAATACATTGTGTCTGGGCACTGTAGTCTGGCTCTGTGAGCCTTTCTTGCCTTGCTTGTCCACTTGTTATTTTAGTGTCCAATAAAATATTCAAACAGCCGTGACATTGATCTAGCTGAAACCTTAACTTCTGACAACAAACAGCCACAAGAGACACACACACTCTCTCAGTCTTGCTTGTTCGCCACACGCAGCGTATCAACGCCATCAGATCTTGTTTACATAAACTGTCTGCCTATGTGTGTGTTTTTGTGTTTCTGGCTTCACTTACATGACCACACATAAGCGCGCACAAACACACACACACACACACACAAGCGCGCGCACACAGCCTCCGTGACTGCTGTCTTGTGTGTGAAATCAATACCTTCTCTCTATACACACACACACACTGAGGGCGACCCAATTGGCTGCAGCAGTCACAGCTTGGGTATGGTTCAAGGTGTAGGAGTGGGGCCAGGGCAGCGGACAAGCCAAGACACGCTGAGAGAGGGACACACACACACAGGCGCGCACACACACACACACACACACACACACACACACACACACACACACACACACACACAGGCACACACAGGGCGATTAACAATCCCAGTCCATTCTTTCTTGAGCCTTGTATGAAAGGCAGGCGCTCTTTAAGTTGGGCTGTCAGCACGTCTCCTTTATGAGAGAGAGCGTGCACAAACATGCAACTCACCTCAAAGATGTGTATATATGGCATGACAAATGAACCCTTATTAATTAGCCTTGTCTATTACACACTTTCCCCAGGTGAGATGGGAGAGTGAAATGGTAACCTCCGACTCCTGCCAGCACTGAGTTTTATTCTTCCCTTTTCCCATATACATGCCCATGTACACACAGGCATGCAAAAGTTGTATGCAAACCAAGGAAATGACAGTTTGTTTAAAACTATTTATCCACCCATTTATTGTTTATTTGCTCGAACCGGATTTACATAAATGCAAATAAACACAACGAAAAGTAAGATGTCATTATTTTTTCTAGTAAGTCATGTGAAATGTATAGAATTACACAAGCTTGGATCCCACTCATCCCCTCGAGTTCAGTGTTTAACTACCAGCACGAATGATTAAACTTAAATAAACGAAAGTAATACTACAGTGTAATTAAATAAATGAATTGCTCTGTGCCCTTCCAGGAGATGGAGGAATGTTAACACAGTTTGACAGCAATAAATAGGTGTAGTTTTTTTTTTTTTTCAGCAAAGCACCCCTCAGCAGGCTGTACAGAATTTCAATATGTGCTGTTCATCAGGGGGTGTAGAAGGGAACGGGCAGAGTTGAAGACAGAGCAGGCGGTAGAAGACCCAAACGGCTGTCCACAAATGATGTGTATGTAAAGGTCACTACCTTGAGTTGAGGGACAGAAAGAAAATCGGCGAAGTGCTTACTCAGCATCTGGCAGAATCATTTAGCACGAGCCAAGCACTTGGACTAGAGAGTATATTGTGAGAATAAGTCTCACAATAAATGGACTTGTACACCATTTTGTAGCTTGGAACCAGTATGTCCACAACTGTGAATCTGTTTTTATATATATATATATTTTTTTATATCTAAAACACTGGTCAGACATGGCATAGTTTTGCATTATAACACAGTACTTTGTACAGTATTTGTGTCTTGAGCCATACATTATTTACTCATGTAAATCCTCATAAATATATATACGAAACAGTTAGCTCTGTAGGTACATGTGTTTACATGGATCTGAACTGTTTTTTAATGTCTCATTACTAGCCATGTTGTAAAGCCCGCTTGATAATAAGGAATATTGTAGACTGGAAGGAGATTTCTCCCAGTATTACCCACAATACCCTGATTCCATTTTTGCCAACAAAGAGCAGACAACGGTATCCAGATGTAAATACACTGTTGCACACTATGCTGTGGATATGTACTGTACAATACACGGTTTGACAGAGACAGTTTTATGTATCTTAAAATGTAGCTGCTGTCTACAAATAATGATGTAAAAACAAGCTACATGTCCATGTGTGCTGTATGCAAGGCTTGAGAAAGACCAATAGAGGTCCCACGCAGGCATGAGTAAGGTCGGACACACACAGGCACACACACTCACACACACACACACAGTGAGAGGCAAATGGATTTCTCTGTACAAACAGCTATATGCTGCCAACACTGCAGATGTCTAAAGGGTCAAATGCCTCTGGCCTCCCTTATCAGGTGAAACACACTAAGAGCCAGACCTCCCCCCTTGACATTCCTTGGTTTGGAACAGAGCATCTTGAACTCCAATATGATAGTTTTACAGTTACGGTTCTGACATTACACACACCTTACCCCCTTCCCCCCATATATGATAGGCTAACTGTTGGTGATAGTAGCAGAAGATGTATTGATATTTTTGCATCTCATTATTAAGGTAGTTCTATCACTATACCTTCTCTATGTAATGTCAAAGCAGTTATTATTGTGATGGAACATACAGTATACAGTTGTAGGCTATGTGGACACATGTAGACTGCAGCCAAGTTAAACTTGGAGAGACACATAGTCGAGTAAAACAAGCCATGGGCCTGAGTAGCCCTGTAACAAGCAGTGAAAACAATCCCCAACATAAACACTGCTGGAGGGAGAGGTACTGTAGTCATACACACTATACTGTGTTGCCAAGCTCTTCAAACCCTGGTTGGACGGTATCCACATGTGCAGTACAGTTGCTGTAGGTGTATCGATCCATGAATGCCTAAATCACTGGTCGGAAGTTCAGCGTGATCAAAGCCGGTGCTAATTCAGCACGTCTCCATGCCAACTCAAAACACATGTAGGTGAATTGATTAAAACCCATCAATATCCCTGTAACTTAAAGGTGTGGGAATAATTTATAACATGTTCCTGGTACACTTGGCAGGCAATAATGCAGCTTTCATTGACAATGTTTAATTGGTGTCATATTATATGAACATTTGATGTTGAGCCTGGCTTAATAACATTTAACATTTAACATGTTGAGAAAACAAATCCTCACATTTAGCTTTCTTCTAATGTCTACAGAACACTACATGAAGCGTATCAACTTTTGATTGGCACAATACTGTACCTAAATCCTCCCACTCCAAATGAATTGTTCTCCACTATGCAGACATCTCACACTCACTAGAATAAGTATTTTAATAAAACAGATAATTTGCTCCACTCCCCCAACATAAGCTTATGCCTGCCTATTTCTTACTACTTCTATCAATTAAAACCACATTGATGAAGTGCCGTCTTTATGCAAAGATGTATGGAGTAAATCCTGTTAACGCTGAAATAAGACTGTTACGATCGCAGACATAGCATTTGGTATGGAAACTGGGACTAGTCTTGAGAGCACACAGAGAAAATATGGTTGGCGGATTTTCCACAGCTCCCTAGTGGTTTGTAATAATATCTGGGCTGATTTCCCCAAACTACTCCAAGGATTTAGTGCATCTGTACCAAGGGGCCAAGGCTGAACCAACTGGAAAAGTGTGTGTACTGTACTGTATGTGTGCGCGTCAATGTATTGTGCCCGGGCACGCACGTATGCATATGTTAGGAATCAGACTGCATTAACGTGTTAGGGTTTAGGGTTGGCAGCGTGCGAGCACAGAGGACAAGCTGGTTCTTATTTTATTTTTAATAGAGGAAGAGCGAGACGCACAAAGCTGGCTTGGTAAACCGACCTCCATACAGTACTTGAAGGAGAGGAGGCGCGGAATGGTGGGAGTTGAGGGGTGGAGACCCTCTGCCCTTGTCCCTCGGGTACTAGTCCAGATCCCCCAACCTCTGCACACTGGTTTTGCATCAGCCCATACAGGTTACCTCCCAGGGGACACACACTGAAAGATGTACAGTATTTCAGACCAAACCCAACTGTGCACACAGTGGTCTATTCTGGCCCTGCCAGCTGGTGTCACTAATGACGGGTACACACTACACGACTTTTTTGTCTTTTACGATTGTGTGTGATGCTGGGGATTTTATGTTCAGAAAAACAAGAAAGAAAGAAAAGGTTTACTGTGGACCTGTTCATGGGTGTCACGCAGAGGACAGTATGGGCTGTCTATCCTTCAAACTATAGGGAACTTGAGGTAAAGGACGTATTTCTATCACATTGCAATAACATTAGCCAACAGCTAGGCCTATAGCAGGGTACTGTATAGTTGCCATTTTTCAACAAAGTGCTCTTCAGTTTTGTGTCCATTTGACAGCTGCAGTAGCATCCGTCCTTTTCTTCGCCATATTAACATAGTCCACCAGAGAGCATCCTGCCATCCTATTGGTTAACGTGAAGGAATATGTCGGTACTACGTAGAGGATGTCAAACTAGGCGAAAAAAGTACAATAATTCCAACATGCTAGTCTTTTTGGCGGGACATTGTGATCCGTTATAGACGGCTTGTAGCCTATCTTGGAATATGTCACACTACATGGAGGAACGACGGCCGTCGTTGTTTCCGATGAGCCACGTTCTGTCCCAAACGCTGAGAATGCGTCGATCACGACAAATCGGGTCAAAATCGGCCTGAAATAGTGTAGTGTGCACCTGGCATTAGAGATTTTTGAGGCACTGCCAATTTATATTAAATTTCTCATCTTCCAGTTGTTTTTGAGGAGCTTTAATTTATCATTTACCCAATGGGGACTGCAGTCTAACATGTCTCTGATTGCTTAACTCAACAGAAGGTTGGGGCTGTCCTCCAGTCACGACAGCTGTCGTCGGTTTTTGTCCAATGGGATGGAAGCTTTGGAGGTCCAGGTGATAGAGCTCAACACGTAGGACATTGTTAGTGACCCTTGACCTCTGCAACATGATGCCCTTGTTTTAAGCATTTTATTGATAAAGTACATGATAGGTGTTCGTTTTTTTTTTTTATTATTTTTTTTTTAAACACTTTAAAAGACCTTTTCTCACTTCAGTGTCTGAACTCATTCACTTATTTCGGTTTGATATCCCACCTGTGCTGAGTTACTTTAATAACATCAGTTTAATTGTGGAATTATGTTTTATGCTGTCCTGGTATTCAGTCAAAATAACAATAAAATAGGATCTCTTACATTTAAGGTGTTTTTTTATATCACTTGCAGTCATTTCAGTCTAGTATTCTGAACACACACACAGAGGCAGACAAAAGAAGTGTCTCACCCACAGAAAAATATGAGCAGACACACACACACTGCTACTCTGTGATAACAGTAGATTTGGGTGGTCTCTGGACCTATCTGCCCATAATTAGTCTAGCTATAAAAGAACTAGAAATTACCCATAAAGTAGAGAGAGCATAGCCCCACCCATCACAAATCTGTAAAAATGCAGGTGGTCGGTCAATGAGAAATACTGTGTACACATTTTCATGCGTACCTTCATAGCTAATGTTCTGCATGTTATCCTAGAAACACCGTAAGATCTGTGGAAATCCACACTTGTATATGAATCACTCTCTGTTAATTGGTTAACACGAGGAACTGACAGGTGTTGCGGTTCTAGACGAGACCCAGCGTTGTGGGGGGGAGGGTGCAGTGGGGAGAGATAAAAGTACTGCTTCAAATTAGCACGCTCAAGGCAAACTGTAGGGTGAAAACATCTATTTTGTTTCTGCTCCATATTCCCACGCAACACAAGTCAGAGTTCAGCCGGATTTAACGAGTTTGACTCTAACAGCGACATTACTTACATTTGTTTAAGGTGGTGAGTGTCAAAGCAATGTCACATCAAAGTGTTGATTCTGAGATATACCAACCATTTATATCCAGTCGGCTGGGTTAATTGCATCATTTGACATCTTTTTATGGAACACTTTATTTTTTATGCTAGATACAACGTATAAACCCTAGAAAAGCCCAATTATATTTTTGTGTGTGGAATATAATATATAGTATACAAATTACCAATGAACATTACCGCTAATATTACCATTTAATTCAGCCGGACTTGAAGGAAATAAATACGGGCCTCCACCAGTCATGTTTACAATGCAGGAGCTTTTGAAAGGTAGAATGGAGAGCACGTCTACTAACATCCTGCCTTCTCTAGTATTAAGTGTTTGAACTGTGTTGGGACAACACCGTAGGCCCCGCACAGAGTGCGGCTGTTACCCCGTTATACTGCCTGCCTGCCTGCCTGCCTGCCTGCCTGCACCTATTCTCTCTATCTCTGTCCAGACAAACAGGTCTGAGAGTATAGCGTGTCTGCTGTGTCGTAGCTGCAGTCATGTGTGTTAGTCATGCAGAGCGCTGTCACGCTTTGCCCCTGGGTTACAGGAGGACACATGCTACAGTTGGCCCCACTGCCGTTGACTCCCTCCCGCCGTTTGTTTCTGACCACGCAGCGTCATAATAATAATATGGGTTTACACACACACACACACACAGTGGGAGGGGAGCAGGTTAAGATACGCCGGGCAAGGCTAATGTTTCACCCAGGCTGCGTAGGCAGGAGGTGTGTTGACTGCCCCGCAGCCATGGAAAAACACAGGGAGATAAGGGAGGAGAGGGAGGGCGGGCGCGAGAGAGGCGGGAAATAGAGAGCGGCCCGGGCCAAATGCGCTTGGCGCGATAACCCGCCACACCGGCGGGACATCTCCACTTCTCAATGCCTGGCCCTCCCCCTGGCCTCCAGCTGATGACTCAGCAAACAGTAAATGAAGTGCTCAGGCTTTGTGTGTTTTGACTCATGGGCTTTTTTATGTAAAACCTTTATTTAACCAGGCAGATACTGTACACTTAAACCATGACCTTGGAAACGGCCGCATACCGTAGCACTTCCAGTGAACTGAATTTTGTTCATTTTAATTAACATTTTTAAAATAAGAGACTATGAATCTCAGTGTGTAGTTTTGCCTGATACAGTTGCCTTTCCTAAATTACTGAAGGCTTTAGATTTCTATTTCCATTTTTAATTTAGGAAACTTGATTTATTGATTGGTTGATTATGCCTTACAGGACTGCTGTCTGTTATTATGAGGCAATTCTGTAAAGCATTTTGAGGTTATAAATACCAGCCATATTGGGCTATAATGTTATGGTTTGTCTGCAACTAGCGGTTGTGTAATCGTCATTCAACACATTTCAAGCCTGAGTGTAGTGTTCTCTGCTTCCTGCATGCTAGGTATCTATGTATCAAAGAAATAATGCAGGGAGAGAGAGAACTGCAGTTGGCCTGAGAGGTGCTGTCAGTGTCACAAAGATATTTTTTCCCCAGTCCGTCCAACTGGTCTCTTCTCTTTCTCACCCAATTCCCCCCCACACACACACACACACACCCCTGCTCTCATACTCTCTAACACTTTGTGCGAGAGAAAGATCAACATGGTGAATTCTCAGGTAGAACAAAAGGAAATAACTTATTAACTCCACAATTAGGGTGAAACTGCTGTATGTGTGTGCTAATGCGTATTTGTTTTTATTTAAGGCTTATCATTTATGGATAATAAATCTTGGCAGTTCCCTCTCTTGTTGATGTTTCCTCTGGATTATGTTGTACTTCCTGCCCACAAACCACACACACACACACATACACGTGTGTATGCACAAATACACGCACTCTCTAAAGTGACTCAGGCCTCTTACCTGTGTTTTCATTTTTTATTTTTTTATGAGCATGCATCATGCGTACTACAGGTTGTTATTTTCTCTGAGTGAGAGAGAAGGGAAGAAAACAGATGGAGGAGAAAGACAGACTGTTTACTCTTATGTAAGTGTGTGTGTGTACGTCGTAGGAACATGTCGGGGCAGCAGTGAAACTCTATTCCTCCCTGTGGTCACAAGGAGCAGGTGGCAAAACAGCTCCCTCAAATGTGTGCGTGCTCACACACACACACACACACACACACACACAAACACAAACGCACACACCAACCAATGTCTCATCCTGCTTTATCTGTTTCCCTCCCTCATTTTAACAGGGGTGCAGAAATTCAAAACACACAAACACACCCCATGATAAGAACAGTGTGATAGAAATACATTCTCTACTTTAGTTAGCGTAGTTCCCGCTTTAATACAGTAAACAATACCTGTATCTGCTGAATGTTGTTTTTAATGTACATCTCTGCCTGAATGTTTTTTCACAATGAAGTGTTTCCTGTTGGCCAGCCGTCATATTGGTAGACTTGAGTAGAAAATGTGTGCAAATATTGGCTGCTTTATACTCGATTGTATTTTTATTTTTTTGTGTGGTCTGTTTGGACAGTAATATATGAAAATCCATCCATGTGTCCATAATATAAACTTACTTGAATGCACATTCCCTGCAAATAAGGAGATTTCAGCAATTTCAGATTAATCGTTTAACCCTTGTACTGAATCTGCCAACACATTATATTAAAAATAGATTGTGTCAAAGAAACTGTAATATTATTTATGAGTACTGTATGTTAGGTAAGTTCCCCCTAGCGGCCAGATATTAAACCTAATGTTGCTGTATGTGAGATAAAGATGGACTAGATAATCAACAGTGTTTCTGTAAAGTCATAAATTGTAAAAGCAGCTCAACATTTGTAAATAGTTCAAGAACTTTTATTCCAATTTATACTATTTTCACCAGGGTTTGAATTGCGCTGATGCCCGAAATGGCCTGGCCCCCCTAGATCTGGCTAGGGCATTCCTAGTTCAATTGGAAATCACAGATTGTGGGGGCCATTGTTTTGTTTACTTTTGTGATCATGTTGTTTCTATCATGAACTGTTAGGAGTACAGATCATGTGACAGAGCCCTGCACCGTTTCGATTTTGTAGGCTCGCAGTATTTAGCCCAACACCATTAACCAACAGCAGCATTCATTTACTTGGGTACACAACCGAACCATTTAAGAAACGCTGTTTTGCTTACTTTAAGCCTCATAGGCTTGGCTTCTTCTCAAGTCCTGAATCATATTTATCAGGCTAATTTGTTTCCCATTATTCAGATTTGCTGTCCTTGGATTTCAAACAAACTACCAGCAGATGGCGCCAACCGCGGCACATCGTATGATGATGTTGTGGTTGGCGCCTTCTGCTGGCACAAAGAGATAGTGCATTGGGTCATTTGAACCCATAAGACAGTGGGAAGGTTATTGTGTCCCCCCCAATGTCACCTGTAAGGTGGGTCCCCCTGGGAGCTGCAGGGTAATTTGAACACTGATTTTCACTACTATTTTCACTACACTAACATGTTTTATCTGTCTTCTGTTATGTCATTACCCATTGATTTCCCCCATTGTTGTTGTGGTTTGATAAAGCCTTGGTAATAAACATTGTACTGTAGAATGTTATGAAGGTCAAACAAGACACTCAAGTTTTCTGTCGGCTACAGTAGATGAGATGGCAGGGAAGGATGTTGGCTTTACATACACTTACACACACTGCCCAACAGAAGGCACGAAAACACAAATAAGTCAGCTATTATGGCAGTACAATGTTCGTAATGTACAGTATGGCAGTACAATGATGGCAAACACATACACATTTCATAGCATAGCAAATGGCATTGGTTTACCTGTATACAATCAAACCTACCCAATCTATTCTTATCTCTCTCTCTATAAAAGCGAGCGTTAACCAATACTCTGTAAACGCAGGCAAGTTTCACAGTGACTCACCATTTGTTGTCTTCTCATCTATCTGTCTGTCTATCTAGAGTATCTGTCTTAGTCATTTTGTCTGTCTGTTTGTCACACTGTTCCCTCTTTAAACCCTTGTGATGTGCTTAAAAATATTATATTTGGTCACCCGGCAGCACCATCTGATTGTGTATGGTTTTGTGTGTTTTTTAATTGGTATTGCTGTGTGTATTTATTTATTTAGTATTTATTTATGTATTTGTGTTGTTTTTCCATGCCTTTTAACCCTCCGGTTTTCCATGGGTTTCAAACACACAACTTGTTGTGCCAGCAGTGCACACCATATGTGTGTGTAAGCTGTAGATCTAGGTTTATCTGCCACAAAGAGCTAGTGATTTGGGTCATTTTGACCCAAAGGACATCACAAGGATTAACTTATTTTCACCAAGGCAATGTCCCTGTTGATAGATTTTAATCTCTGTGTGTTTGAGATCCTGTTTTGTTAACCTGGTTATGCAACAATGAACATTCAGTCTGGTTACAGGAAAGTATTGGTTTTATCAAGTCTGTTTGAAGCTTTTTGTAATTCTAGGACATCAAATCATGGCTGTTGTTTTACACTTATATACAGTACGTGTTATGTACATATTGCCTGATTAAAATATTGAGCTCAATGGTTTGAGGAAATGTCTTGTTAAAATAAACATTGACTGGACTCCCTCAGGCCATACTAATTTGCGTACACAGTTGGCTATTGAGCTGCATTTGTTGCTTAACAGGTTAAGCAGAGAGGTCAGCTAATGCTTTTTAAAGGTTAGATAATATAAAATAGTTCAATCATGAATGTGCACTTAAATGCCTCAATTTATCTAACCTTCTTAGAAATGATCCCAGGTTGAGATGTCAGTAGACATGCAGGAACATTGCACCTGTTATAGTGCTGCGTGCCATCAGAGGTACTGGGGCTTTTGGCACATTTGATACACAGATCCAGTCATGTAAATAAGAACTCATGCCAATGGTTCTTGTTTACATTGTTTACATGTGTGTTCTGTGGTTTTGTCCCCCAAATCGTTTCAGTTACAGTATGTCAATACTTCAAAAAAATGATTTCCATTAAATCAGCAAGCACAAAAATAAATCTTTAAATTAATAGAAAATGTTTAATTCATTCAGTTATTTGATCATTCATTGTTTCCCATTTTTTGTTTATATATATGTTTTGCTTATTTCTGTATTGCTAACCTATCATTCTAAACCAATAATAAAAAGCAAAAGCCAAAACAATACTAATTAAGCTTATATTCTTCATCTGAACTCTATACTTGGCAAGGAGCCATGGAATCCATGTGTTTGGAGACATACATACATTGGTATAACTGAATTATTACTAATAAGATATTTTAGGCTAGTTTTTTTCACCTCCCCAACATAGTGCCCTGACATTTGTAACTGGCATGTTTATGACTGAATCATGTTGTCCAAATAGTCTTCCTGAGCTTTCTCCTAGAACCAGAATAATGCTGCTGTTATCCCACATGCAATGTAATGACTGTTAGCCTAGCAAATTGCCCTGTTATGAATGAAAGGAATATGGATGTGCATATACATGTATCCTGGATTAACAAGAAAGTATAGCCACGTCAAAACGTGGTGATTCATATATATTGAAATATATTAAGCTTTAAAAAAGAAACTCAGTGGGTAGAGCGGGGCGACAGGTGATTGAGAAGTCGCTGGTTCGAACCCTGCTATCTCCTCACCAAGTGTGAAGGTGTCCTTGAACAAGACACCTAACCGTAACTGCTTCCAGTGGTCAGGTGTCTCCTTGCCTGGCTGACACTGCCATCGGTGTACAGCGCTTTGAGTGGCTGGTAGGTTAGAAAAGCGCTATATAAATGTAACCAGGCTCGTTCAGACCGGGATTCGAACCCGACTGTCCCGCATAGAGAGCAGATGCTCGTACAAGAAACGCTAAAACCCAATGGGCTCTAGCATGTGTCGCCATAGCGTCCTATGAGGTGTCGGAGAGTGAGGTTTAACACTGCGCAGTTACAGTACCAGCTGGCCACCATTACATAAATGCAGTCCATTTAACTCCAATTCAGAGAAAATAATGGAAATGGAATACAGAATACTGCATGACACAGATAGGTGTGTGTGGGTGTATGATCTGTCACAGACGGTGATGTATAGCGAGTTCAGTTTTCTAAGGTGCTGGCCCTTTAAGAGCAGCTTTCGATAAGTTGCATTAAAGACCTGAGGCTGTAGCCTCTCAAAACCATCCTGATATCATGAGCTTCAATCAGTCTGGAGAGGCAAGCAATCCTTTCATTTCTGTCTGGTAAATCTAGTGTGTGACCAATCAGTGTCGTACTGGTAGCTATGGGCGTGGTTTACGTGTGACTACAGCGAAAGCGACACGAAAACAACAGTGGCGGTTCCTACAGATAGTCAGATGGTTCATAATTCAAGTGCCTGCCCCTTTTAACCCTCGTGATGTCCTTAATAATATCGGATTTGGCCACCCGACGGCGCCATTTAATTGATTAAACAATGATTGCGCGCTAAACCTAATTCTACAGCTAACACAGACACATGATGTACACTGCTGACACAACAAGGTGTGAGTTTGAAACCCAAGGACAACAGGAGGGTTAAAAGGTACATAAAACAACACAAATATATAAAGAAATAATTAATAATGAAATAAATACACACAGCAATGACAATAAATAAAAAAAACATACAATCATACACAATCCCAGCCCAAAGTTAATGTGCTTTAAGCACGCAGTAAAAGCATACATGTACATGTATGCTGTATTGTGAATCCATTTTCTTTTGGAGTGTGACCGGAGCATTATTTTCTGTAAGTATTTAATTAGATCTATTAATTCGCTATTTAACCCTTGTAATGTACTCAAAAATCTAATTTTTGGCCACATTGGGGCACCATCTTATTGTGTATGATTTGTGTGTTTTTCATTTGGCATTGCTGTGTGTATTTATTTGGTAATTATTTCTACATGTATTTATGTTGTTTTTTTGTGCCTTTTAACCCTCATGTTGTCCTCGGGTTTCAAACACACACCTTGTTGTGTCAGCAGTGCACATCATATGTGTGTGTAAGCTGTAGAATTA
>JAODUG010011644.1:14712-25018 GCA_027564795.1 Aphredoderus sayanus | reverse complement strand
GGGTTAAAAGGCACAAAAAACACAACACAAATACATAACGAAATAATTAATAAATAAATAAATACACACAGTAATGACAATTAAAAGAACCATACAATCGTACACAATCAGATGGCGCCGCCTGGTGGTTCAAGTCTATATTTTTAGGGCATCATGAGGGCTAGACCTTTTGTTTGCTTTCATTTACTGAAGTCTTCTTGGCCCTTCTAGGAGACCCAGGACCGGAGGGTCCTTCGGGACAAGCAGGCCTGGTGGGCCCACCTGGCCCTCCCGGACCCCGGGGCCTGATGGGGCCAACCGGACCCTCACCAGATGTGGCCTACTTCAAACAGGGCCGGCGCGGCCCCATGGTCAGTAGATAATATATATACCTTTTGTGTGTGTGTGTGTCATTCCCCAGGCACTTTTGCACTATTATTGGGCTCTGTGATATGTCATGTGACCCAACCCACAGGTCCCCTTCAGTGTTGTCTTTCATTGTCTTTTCATATTTTAGTCCCAGAAGAGGTGTGCTTGATTTATCCTCTCGATGAGAGCATAGGTGGGAGGCCGCCAAGTAACCCCAACATTACATCTTACATTCTTCGAAAAACCACATAGAAATATTTGTAATTTAATTCCCCAAATAAATCAGTGGACCCCCACCCCTGACACTGATAGATATCCATTGTTTTGGTGTTAAAAGGTAAACAGAAGTCCCGTTTTAATAATGAATAACTGGCCTGATACCATACGATGTACAGATATACTGTAATGTTATCTTTGGCTTAGTGTACAATGGCCATGTGCTAGTGTTAAAGCTCTGTCATGGTCATGTAGGAGGGGATTTATTTTATTAGTATTTTAATTAAAGCTATTTTAGGTTAAGTTCTTGTTTATACAATATTGACTATTGAAAATATTACTGTTGGCTTTATCTCACTAATAGATAGATATATCAATAAATAAATTGGTTTGCAGTAGAAAAATTCACGCGGCATCACAAAACACAAATAGAGGGAATATACCCAATCCATGGTGTGCACCTGTGTGTGTGTGTGTATGTGTGTGTGTGTGTGTGTGTGTGTGTGTGTGTATGCATGCCAGGGATTGACAACACTGTTTCAGGATAATCATAGAGGTTTGCTTATTTTCATCTTTATAGGGATCTCCTGGAGCTCCAGGTAAAGATGGCATCAAGGTGAGATCAGATTCTGGAATTGAACGAAATCTAGTTTTTTTTTTTTTTATTTATCTGTTATTTTAGATTTACTTTCTATTGTACGCAAGTAAAAACATTACTCAGTATTTATTATTATTATTACTTATTACTAAATATACAATTCATTTTAAACATAATATAAAATATATCATTATTGTATATTAAATGTAATAATTATTACAATTCTTAATACTGTTTATCTGCTAAGAGGGTCCATTGTAAACCAACAGGCTGTGGATTGTTTGTTCAGCTCCTGTAACGCGTTTGAAACAAGTACAGTTTTTTTTTACACAGCACCATAATATTCTGCATCTGGCAATCTCTATCTCTGAGCAACAAATCCCAGCCATCTGCTACAACAGTCACAGCCTCCATGTGACCCTAGGCCCGGCTTACAAACCCGGTAGTCAGATAACTGTGTACAAGCTAACTTAAGCCAGTGCCTAGTGTGGGGTAAATATAAAAATAACACAGCTATACTATGTTTTAGCTAATGAATAGTAAACACATATAATTAAATTGGGCTTTATATACGTTTCCATCACATTCATTGATTGCATTATAGCCTTTTTTGTAATGCATTTTCACCAACAAGGCGAATTCCATACAGAAATTGAGTAGGGTACTGTCCCTTTAACCCTCATGTTGTGCTTATAATATCGCCTTTTTGTGTGCCTTTTAACCTTCCTGTTGTCCTCGGGTTTCAAGCTCACACCTTGTTGTGCCAGCAGTGCACATCATATGTCTGTGTAAGCTGTAGAATTATGTGTAGCGCCTTCTATCTGCCACAAAGAGCTAGTGATTTGGGTCATTTTGGACATCATGAGGGTTAATATAATTGTGTTAAAAGCTCTTCAGTATATTCACCGTAGTTCTGAATAAGGAGGTTTCAAAGCTTCATCTAATTCACTGATTTCAAAGTGTTTCAACCCATAACCCACAAGATGTTCAACGCAATTCAATACCATCGTTTTCAAAATCTTTAAATCCTTTCCTGACCTCCCCAAAAACATCCCTGTGACCCCTTGGTGGTCCCGACCTTCACTTTCAGAGTCACTGCTCTATACATCTATAAAAAGTACCATACCACTAATCCTGTCTCAATGTTTGATTTGCTTCCCTAGGGGGAGAGGGGAGCTCCTGGGCCTGTTGGACCACCAGTAAGTGACTGCCTTATCAGTACTATTACTACACCATGTAGCATGTCTCAATCACCCTTGGATATACATGATGTATAGTAAGAAAATACAGCAAGACTGGCAGGCCATGCTTTGCATGGCAGAGACAAACAGACCTTATAAGTCTTGTGATGTCAGCGTGCTCAATGCAGGATTTTCTGTGTGGGATGTTTTTCCCAGCGTATTCTTCTTCAAAATCATCTGAAAGCAATAACGTATCTAGCAACAAGCCAACCTCATGGAGGCATATAAGCATTGCCTGCAGCGGACAGGGACATACTGTACTGTATACGTATTGTTTGCAACAAACATTAAATCTGATATCTGACATTGCTATTGGCACCCCAACTCTCAGTGAAACTGTTAAGAAAAAAAAAATATATATATATAGTATATATTGTATATTGATACTGCTATTGTAAATGTTTCAACAAAATATTAGAAATGTACAGTATTTCAGTGTAGAGAAAGGGCCAATTTACATAGACAATAACAAATAGAAACCATATCTTGTTTGTCACATATCACATGTTGTCTATTTTTGGCCCACCCTCAGGGCCTGCCAGGCTCTTTTGATTTCCTGCTCCTGCTGATGGCAGACATCCGTAATGACATAGCCGACCTGCAGAGCAAAGTGTACGGCCACCCAATGCAGTCTCCGGGAGAGGACTTCCCCAGCGTCCCTGACAGCTGGAGGGATGGCCAAGACAGCCTGGATTTGGGCTCTGGAGAAGACTACAAAGACCACAAGCCTCAGGCAGTGTCAGGGTCCAGGAGAGACAGGAAGAGGAAACCAGTACAGGACAGAAAATATTTTGATTGGACGAACTGATTCCGTTTTGATCACAGATGTCTATTTTTGTACTTTGTGAGATAGCTTGGTAAATCTATTTTTTTTATAAGGAGTAGAGTATCATGTCAATACTGTACATGTGTTTATGTTTTCTGCCATGTCTTTCCATTATTCTGTGGTCCATGGACCATGCCTAACACATTCTCCAATGAATCATTCTGGTGATACTCTGGTGATACTCTGGTGATTGCATTTTAATACCATGCCCAAACAAAACAGAGTCATTATATAAATGGTAAAAAATAATAGATTGAGTATTCTGTTACTCTGTTTTTAATTATTGCCCATCATTACTAATTTAGTTTATTTTACTCTGCTCATTATAATAATATTGTGAAATAGACCAAACAGGAAATATTGATTGATATTTAATTAACTGAATGAATGTGTTTAATGATTTTAGAACTAGCACTGTAACTGAGCCATTAATTATATAAAAACCTAAGTTAACAAGAAAGTGAAACCATAAGGAAAATATTACTGTGCTGTACATATTTGTACAATAGGTGGCAGTGTTTTCAATCAGAACGGCATTAGAACGGCAAAAATAGAATTGTGTGTGCGTGTGTGTGGGTGTGTGTGTACGTGTGTGTCTGGATGACTATGATTGTGGAGAAATGTATTTACCTATTGTATCTTTCATCCCTAAATATACGATGTGATATTGCAATTAGTGTTAAATACGACATTGCATGCATATACAGTACAGTACAGTAACATATGTTAGGAATAAAACCGTTATATAAGTTCTGAAAATTATTTAGTTTGACAACCTAAACATCTCCACAAGGTGGCAGTCACTACACTATAAATGGTTTAACCTAGTGCAGGAGGTAGAAGGAACTGAATCCACCAATATTTCACTTTACAGATTTATTCTGAGAGGTTACACCATGGCCGTAGCCATGGAGTCAACATTAGGGGTAACCAAGTCTGATTCTATAGTTTCTATGTTTAATATAAAAAATATTGGGGGGGAAGACATTTAGAGCATAGATGAATACTGGTGGGGATGTGTTGCCCCCAATATATATTATGATTATGGCCTTGCCTTACACAACAGTCAGATCTTTATACTCGTTTACCGATTTAATTTCTTTGACTTTATCTACAGTACCACCCCGCTGAACTTAATCAGTATTGTTAGACACAGGATTAGAACATATAATACATTTTGATGTAAAATAAGTATTGTGTATACTGTACCTGCAAGGAGCATTCTTTCCCACAAACCTTTCAAACCTGTATACAGTAGGTAACTGGTTCTTTTGAAGTAGTTCCAAAGAGGTCCTTTTAATCAACTGTTAATTTTACCATAATCTGTCTGCAAACTAGTCACTGTGAACAAATAAATTATATAAAAGATTAAGAATAACAAATATATTGGTCTTCATGTGTAAGCGTTCTAGAATCCCTGGTCAAGTTTATTTAAGACTTATTTAACCCAGCAGGGTTGTATAATTTTGATTTCTACATTTTTGCTCATACAAACAACCAAGTCACTAAATTATGAAAAATACAAATGTTTGAACCACTGTGACCTAATATCCTTGAATTCCTTAAGTGAAACAATTTCAAAATACCCTTTCCGATGCCAGCTTGATTAAATACAACATTGCTGTTTACATGCTGTTCATTTGTTTCTCCATGCATCCATTTTGAGAAAGCATTTGTTTCATAATTTGCATTTGATTTGAGTGAGATCAAACACTCGCCCAGGAAGGTTTTGCCTCTGCCAAATCCTTTCTGGAAGTAATTAATGACCTGCATACAAGGGTGAGCCGTAAAAGATTCATTTTTCCTCAAGTACCCCCTTGTTCCTAATTATATCTCCCTGTTAGTCTAATTATTTAAAACTAACCACACAAAGATTTGAAACTGAATGGGAACTCCCCACACATACACTGACCCCACCCCTCTCCTCCAATGCAAGTGCCCACCAGCAAATGAACGTGTTGCTGTGCTGGAATAAAGACATTAATGAGTTAATGTTATTAGTAGCAGCCGCTCAATCTGTTGGAAAAAGAAAAGGGGACAAACAGAAAGTTTAGAGAAAATGTGTGTTACCCAATTCACTAATTAATGCATTAGTGCGAGCAGCAAATTAACTGCCCCAAAAATCCTCTATTCATTGAAGATTATGACAGGAAAGAAATACTTTGTTGCCCTCCAACATAATTAAGAGACAGTGCAAATTCAATTCTAATGAGGCGAAAGGCACCCCCTTTAACATACTTCCCCTCTTTCCCCTCTTGAAAAGGCTGCTGAAAGCTTGCTCTTGTTGGGGCCTAAGTTTAAGCAAGTATTGAGCCTGCGGGGGAGACAATACTAAGAAATCGCCCTGGCTCTGAGTGCTTTATATCCTGCATACAGGTAGAAGAGATTGAATGGTTCTTCTTATGGGACTCCTGGGGGGCCGATCTTCCCAGCACAACAACACTTGGGCCTGAGAAAAGGGTCTGCTGGGGAGCTTGGAGAGTGAAAGGGCTTGTACCGCAGCAAGTCATAGTGAATGGCTAGTCCTTAAATGTTTATGCTTTGTTTTGTTGTGACATATGCATGCAACGGTGTGTTAGCAAGTGCATTCGTCTGATATTGTTTCAGCACACTTATCAAGACCACACGGTACTTGTTTCAAGGAATCTTGTTAAGGAGACGTTTGTTATCCTGCAGATTCAAGTCTTTGAAGTGTAAAAATGCGTAGTATTATTTGCTTGTTTTTGTGGGGTGCACACACATATTATACACACACGAGCACATACAGGCCCTTCCAACTCTCATGCTCATGGAGTTATCTTTACCAGTCTTTGTCTCCTCTAATTGGAGCTGATGAGGGACTAATTGGTAGCTTTTTTACAAGACCCGCTACTTAAGCAATTGCGAGCCTAGGGAGGCAGCATGAGCAGAGTTAATGAGAGGCTTTGCACAAATAAAGGCTTTAAAATGGGCCCGTTTCACAGAATAGGAGAGAAGGGAAGTTGAAGATATCTTTTGTCTGCCTCCCATCTTTCACTCACGTGCAGGTATCTGAAAGAAGCAGGGGGGGTCGGGGTGAAGGGCACACTGTGGTCACTAAAACAGTGAGCACTTGTGGGCATAAAGGGATCTGTCCTGTATTGTTTGGGGCCCGTCGTTTAGTGTGTCTGTAAATAATGAGAAAGGGCTGCTCCTCGAATGAATGTAGCCAAGTCCTTAGCGACAATAAGAGCCCTCGCCTCCCTGTACCACATGGACTGTGTTGGGCCAATCTGGAATAAAGGTTTAGCCTCCCTTGCATTGTTAGCAGTGAGTGTAGCCAACGTGTATAGAATTAGGCAAACTAATCGCACAACTGACCAGTGGACCATTAAGAGCGATTCATTCTCTTGCAGTTTTATTTCTTGTGTAGATGTACTAATTTATCATTCATTTAAATCCCAGCTGGGGCCCTACAAAACTTTTTGGGACAGCATACGCAGACATGCGCTGTTATTGATAAAGGTAACCTAAACACTGTGTGGCACTTACATGATGCTATATGTGAGATTATCGTAATGGTCAACTTCATGCCACCGCAGGTTGCTAAAGAGGTAATTTCCTCACCATGCTGTCATTTGAGCTGACATGCTGTTTGTGTGATAATGGTTTGTTTTGTTCTAGTGAGATATAAATAAACACCATGAGGCAACAGGCTTAATTTAGATAAGCCTTGGAGTCATGTTGGGAGCTGACAAACCACTCTCCCTTTCCCGAAGTGACTGGCAAACATCTTTGGATAGACACCTACTCCAAAGATGATTACAGGTTAGTTCCAACTGTTAAAATTGGTTTAGGTTTGGTTATATAAAACCAAGCATGCAAAATGTAGCTTTAAAAATATTTGGATGGAAAGTGGAAAATATTAATGGCATTTAATTCTGGTCAAACATGCTAAAATGGTTTAACCAGATATGTTCTGAAAATATATATTTTTACTTTTGCAGGAATAAGAGTTACAGTAACATAGGCTTATGTAGAAAACCAGCAGTCCTTAAACCAACTCATTACCAGTCTGAAACATTTTTAAACCACATTCTGGTGTAATTTGTTGGCCAAATATTTGTGTTAACTCATTTGTTGTGCATTCACAGTCTCAGTGGCCAATTAACATCTACACATTCCCTTTATTCGCTTCCAAAGGAACAATTAGCATTGCCTTTGTTATTATAATGACACATGTCCTAAAAAAGATTCAGAATTAACTCTATAAAGATGACTTCCTCCACAGAGAGGCTACTACTTTCTGTTAAACCAAGTGTATTACTGTAACAAGGATGATCTAATTTCAGTGTTTTGCTGATAATTTAAAACTTGCATATTAGCCTATTGGATATCTTAATCCATAATATTTGGAGTTGGAACATGATGATGCACATTATTTGGAGTTCACTTGGCACAGAATATTGATTATATTAAGATAACCTTGAATGTATTTTGGTCAACAATGCAAACAACAGATAACCTTTATATTCACGTTTTATCCCTTCATCTGTGCATTTTCATGTTTATACATTATCTTATAAAACCTATTATTAATTGTTGTGTCACAATTAATGTAGATAAGTGAATTTATCAGTGAACCAGCACGGCTACTTGGCTTAGTAGTAGTCTGGCAAAGGTGTATTAAATTATTAAACATTGGTGGCAATTGGACCACCTGTCCACCTTAATATTCACTTATATATAATAGATTACATATTACATTTATGACAATGCCTAGTTGTTTGTGTTTATTGTTGTTGTTGATACCTAAGCAAACAAAAATTACATACATTTAGTTTAGCAAATGCTATGCTTTGCAACAAACAAAAACATTTTGGTTCTCCTCACAATGGCAAATGCAGCCTAAGCAAGTGTAGTGCGTTCGTGTGGTCTCATGCAAAGAGTGCACAAGTGCACCGTCAACCTACCGTATGTAAAATATAAACGTCCAATGAGAAAACGCCCTGTTGGCCCAACAGCTATCCCGTCATGCTCGCGGGTTGAACGCTACGTCAGCAGTGATACCGAAACATGGCGGTGTCCATAGGAAAGCGCTTGCCGGAGAAATATTGTGTTTTGCTATTATTAACCCTAGCGATAACGTTGACATTTAATCATTGTAATGCTGACATCGCCTCAAGTGCTTCAACGTTAAATCAAGAACTACCACATCGCAGATTTGAATACAAATACAGCTTCAAAGGACCGCACCTTTCTCAATCCGATGGCACCATTCCCTTCTGGCTGCACACTGGAAGTAAGTTTGTAGTAAGATGATGTCAACATAGAAAGCCAGTGTAACATCGCCTGATGAAGATTCCGTTTAAAATGTAGGCCTACCGGTTGTCTGTTATTTGTGCTAACAGTAGCTCAATTCAGAAGAGGGGCTTACCACTTGGCGATAAAATGTAGCAACTTAAAATATAGCCTACATGGGAATTAATAAAACCTCTTAACTATAGCCATTGTTATAAAGTCAAATAATGGGCATGTTAATATATAGAGTTCTATGCGTGTAAAGGTGATATTTTCTGTGGCAGGCTGCTGCTACATGGCAGTGGACAGCTGGAGTAGCATATGAACTTTACTCTATCTTTCAGTGCTTTGGAGTCTTGCAATACAAACATTCAATTTCTGACATTTCCAGTGGTTCAATAATCGCGGTATAAGAATGCACTGCATTCAAAGGAATGCAGTGCATTCGTGAAATAAATACTGTATATCAAGAGGATGTTACACATTGTTTCGAAATCATTTGATTATTATGTATGCAGGTATTGATGCAATAATTATACTATGCATTAATGAAACACCCACTCTGTATCATTGGATAATATCATCCATTATACATCTATAATAATTGTATAGTGATAGGAAGTTGCATATCTGAATTGCATTATTAACATGTTTGGTTCTGGTGGATACTCAACTTATCAGAACAGATTGCATTCATTTGTACAAATCCCTCTTTGATTGGACTAAATCCATTGCCTTCCATTGTGTTCCAGATGCCATTCCGAGTTCAGACCAGGTGCGCATCACTCCGTCCCTGAGGAGCCAGAGAGGCGCTGTGTGGACCAAAAACATGGTCAACTTTGAAAACTGGGAGGCAGAGGTGACGTTCCGTGTGTCTGGAAGAGGAAGGATGGGAGCCGATGGATTGGTAAGCACTGGAAACACCTGGCAAGGCACTGTCCATTCATAATATTCATTTATTATGTTGCTTATTAGGTGATGTGACACTTCACCCATACACAATTACAAGTAGTGTGTCGTGGCAATTAAATAGATAGTGTGTAAGATGTTGTCATTTCTTACACATTTTAAATGCTTGCATTCAAATTGGAAGCACTCTCCCGCCACCAGAATTCCCACGTATGTGAGCGTTTTAGTTACCAAATGAGGATGTTCTTTAACTACATAGTATTTTAACAGCTATAATATGGTGTTATTTTTGTGCCATAATTCGTAAGGAGAATAATTTGATGCGAATGCCTGTTTCCTATTGTTTCTCAAACAGATTTTCTTTGCTTGTCTTGAGCGTTTCATGATCATCTGTCAATAATTTATGCAGCATTACTTTTTCCTGCCAGGCTGTGTGGTTCACTACCGTACAGGGCCTTGAGGGTCCTGTCTATGGTGCAGCTGACAACTGGAATGGAATTGGAATATTCTTTGATTCCTTTGACAACGATGGAAAGGTTTGTATATATTTTGTGGGATCTTATGAAAATCTCATACTTATCATGTTTTGTAGTATTTTCATTCAACACCAGTCTGATCATTCATTCTGTATTCAAGGTCACTTTTATTTTTTGCTGCTGTACCTATTAATACCACTAGGGGGAGAGAAGGACTACTACAGCTGTGAAAGGTCACTTTAACCCTCCTGTTGTCCTCTGGGTCAAACTGACCCAACGCACTACCTCTTTGTGGCAGATACTGTAGATGGCGCCAATTCTAATTCTACAGTTTATACAGACATGATGTGCACTGCTGGCATAACAAGGTAGTGTGTTTGAAACAGGAGGGTTAAAATGCACGAAAAAACAAACAAACATAAAGAAAGAAAGA
>JAODUG010011634.1:0-25021 GCA_027564795.1 Aphredoderus sayanus | reverse complement strand
GAGAGAGAGAGAGAGAGAGAGAGAGAGAGAGAGAGAGAGAGAGAGAGAGAGAAAGAGAGAGAGTGTGAGAGAGAGAGTGTGAGAGAGAGATAATGAGAGAGAGAGAGGGAGAGAGAGAGAGAGAGAGACAGAGCAAGGCAGAACAACCCTCAGAGACCCAGGCATTGATGTTAATAATGTAAAAATAATGTATCCTTTTTAAACAGTTTTTAGCAACCTCCAGACCAAGAAATTAAATATTTTTCTTTTCTTTTTTTGGTTTTAGGAAGATTTTGTGAAATCCACATATCACATGTTCCAACAAAGTGGATATCATGCTCAGAGTTTGACAAGTAGAGGCACAGAAATTAAGGAAGATTTGATGCAAGCTTTTTTGGCGCCCTCTTTTGCACAAAGAAAGTAGTGCACTGGGTAATTTTAAGACAGGACAGCGGGATGGTAAATAGGGATAATCCATATACAATATGGTGTGTTTATTTATATTCACACACTTGCCATAGGTGGCACAATTGAAGAATTTATACCTGACTCAGTGATGGGGAATGTTGTGTGAATAAGTGACCCCATTGAAGCCCAGGGTTGCATTTTTGCAACATTTAAACAAATCTCTACAAATCATGTGTATTTTTATTTTTAATTATTGCAGTTTTCTGTCACTTAACATCTTTGGAATGAAGGAAAAAAAAAGGTCAAATACTTACTTGGAAATTTTTTGAAATTGGTCCAGAAGGGGGAGCTAAATGGTCAGTTGTAGACAGCCATGTTGTTTGAATTTGGAATGTTGTATGTCTTATGGTATTTGTATTTTCCCGCTAAAAACATTTCACTTATACAGTTTGGAGTCTTGGGGGTTGGGGTATGTAGTGTTTGGCTACATTCTGTCAGGATTAGGTACTACCTAATATATAGAGTTCTATGGGTACTACAGAGAGTTTCCAGTAAATGTTCAGGTCAGGAAGGGTTTTTAAAAGACAATTATGTAATAATGGACCCTATGTACAGGCATGTAATAGACACAGCTGTTCTGATTAGCATCAATCAACAGGGCCCATTAATACTTTCATAAGCTACAGCTGTGTTTACCCTACTATGGCAATGTGAGAAGGGTCAAGTCTAATTAATGATAATTATTAAGTATAGCATGCAGTACCTTGAGAAAGGAATGGCTCCGCTGCAGTAACTTCAAAACAGTCAACAGCACTGTCTCCCTGTGGATTAGAGCAGACATTCAAACCTTTAGAACCATCAAACAGACAAACATGAAACTAATGCATACTGTATTTTCCCAAACTATATTAAGAAATAAATACAATTATATTTATATATAAAACACCAGTATGGAAAATGCAAAAAAAATAAACATTTGTAAATTCCAGTCACCCTATATTATATTTGAAACAATACCGTACAATGTGTAATGTATTGTTCAAAATACACACATTATACAACGTTTTACCTTGTGACATTAATGTACACTAAATGAAAATCTGATGACTCTGATGTGATACAGTTGTGTTTACCACACATTTTGGAATTAGTTTATGAAATTTATATACAGTACAGTGATAATTCAGATCTTTAAAAAACAGGTTTCTTTAAATAATTTATTATGCTCTGGTGTCAAAATAATTTGTATGGCTTGTCTGCATGTTATAAACTGACAATGAATAAGAGGAAAAAGACGATTCAGTATCTTACCAGGGCAGAGACTACGAGTAGACCTGTGTCAGCATCAAAAAGAGGCATAAGGGTCCTGGTAAAAGGAGACATTTAGGATAGGGAAGACATGAAATGAGAAATAAGGTTATATGTTCAAATGAAAGTTGAAACAAAATGAAACATTCTAGTTCATAACTGGTTTGTGATTTAATAATAATATGTAATATACATGTCCCTTTTAGAGGATGTAGAATTGCCACTAGGGGGAGACATATTATCACCAGTTGAGGGCAGCGCTAAAGAGCACCAAGTGGTTCTGCAATATTTCAGAAAATCATTATAAGAAGAATAGACAGAAGATGATTAACAACACAGCTGAACCAGAAGAACAAATTTAGGCTATCACAACCTGGTATAATAACAGATAATAACTCACACATACTGAACACTCGCACTGTAATTCCTTTGCGGCAAACAAGCACATTATGTCTTAAAACAGCATCTATTTACAAAAATAAGAGAATTCCAAAAACATTGAGGAATGGTGCTGGGTGTAACAGAGGCTGGACTTAACTCCCAAACCAGAGTAGTGTTCTAGGCACCATACTCTAACAGAGGGCTCAACAAGGCCTCAGTTCAGTCACCTGTGGCCGACTATGAACTGCAGTAAGCAGATTGAAGAAATTGGATTTTTAATGAACGGGTGGATTAGAGTACCGCTGAATGGTGACCAAACCAAAACAGGAAATATTATCTTAGAGAAAGGGACACTTGTACAAAGGCCACACCATTTATTCAGTAGTTTAGTGCAATGAAAACACTATCACTTAGCAGACTTTGCCACTGAGAGGTAGACCACTATGTGTTTCATCCACTCTTCCCATCATCTGAAAGCCCTCTATGGTTACCGTCAGAGCAAAGGTTGGCAACGGCAAGCAATGCCAACCTTAGCTGTTGTGTTCCAGGGAACTTCCAGTGACAGTGAGTGGTGGCCGACTGAACCACTTGACATCACAGGCTGAGCGAGGCCTGCGGCCTGCTTCAGAGACGCACAGACTATAGCCTATGACCTGGCGTGCCGGTCCTTTTCCAGAAAATGGCCGCACGCCTGCCCCCATGTCAACCCAAATAACAGACTGGTGATGTAATGCTCTATATATGACAATATAATGACAGACTTGGGTTCAGCTATCTGAAGCGAGTGTGCATGGTGACATGAACATGGTCACAAAGTTGCATGTGTCTTTGGGTGTGTGTGCCATTCCAGTGAACATCGATGAAGCACTGCAGACTAAATCTCCATTACTTTCTTATCCTTCAACCACTGAGGCTGGATGCCAAGGGTATTTGCAGCCACTATAAGAGCAGTTTGAATTGAAAACACCAACCGTCAGCGATGGTTATGTGGCAAACAATAACTTAATGAAGCAGAAAACGACAATAATCATTAAAAAGCTAAATAGAAGCGGTACGAAAGCGGCTCTAGGAAGCGGTACGATAAGTTATGATCAATCAGTCAATTCAAAACATTCTTGCTCCCAAAATGGCCCCTAGGTTTAAGGCAATGGAAAGTTAGATGACTTAGATGTCACTGTAAGTTCTCTGAGAGTCACACCAGACATCTACTCCCCTTTGTTCTCTTTCACATGATCTCCCTCTCTCTCCCTCTCTCTCCCTGGCAGGCATTTGAGGGGTGGTCATGGTTCTTCAGGGTCACTTTTGTGTTCCCATGTCCTGGTCTGTCCACAGGGAGCCTCTAAACACCTCTGTTCCCACCCACCCCCCTTTCCTCTCCCTCCATCTTTTCCTATTCACAGACTACCTAGCTCAGTCTCAATTATGTCCCCAGTTTGCATTCACTCTCTGCGCTGTTAAACGGCCTTATCTGCCTTTCTCACAGTGAATGTACGACAAGTCAAATAGCCGCATAATAGCAGAAGATTATCACAGAAAACTGGCCGCTGTTTACTGTCACTTTCACGCACCAGCTCACTTAAACCTCATTTTCCCACACAGGAAAAGGGGAAGGGAAATGGCCATGAACAGGGCTCTCTTTACGCAGATTAACACACATAATACACATGGATGTGTGCGCATGCATGTACTGTATGTGCTACAGTGTATGCACACGTGTAGCCCTTATAATGACATGCAGTTATGCTCACACAGGGTTAAGTCTGGGAGTAATGGGTAGGTGGGCCAATCCCAATCACATGGACTGATTGTGAATAACCAATTAGGGTCCTTATTCATGCTCTTTGAGAGTAGTGTATAAGCATGGGCCCTGCCTAAGATAAAGTGTTAGTGTTAAAGGGTTATTAATTAAGTACACATATTACTTAAAAACAAGCTTGTCATAAGAGAGGAAAAGAGAAATACAAAGGGGAGTTGTCAGTTTCATTCTGGAGAAATTATGTTAGAAGATATACTCCTTGATTTGTGACTGACGTTGTGTTTGCGGTTGAATCCAGCATGACAAAAAGGGCGAGGTTATATCATTTAAACATGCTCAAGCAGTTCTTTACCTACCCACCCTATATTCACATGACCCTAGTTCTCTACCTCCCCCTCTACAGCACATTCCCATGGCCCTAGTTCTAGTAAGAAATAGAAACAGACCCCTGACACATGCGGGTTATATGTTCCCAGTTTCTGCTCTACACCGCTCTCAACGCCACGGGATCATCCTCCCTATGTTTGAGGAGTCCCCCTGGCTTGGCTCTGCCAGTGGCACTTGCTATCAGACCTGACACAGAGCAGGGGAAGGGGGGGGGGGGGGTGGAGAACTGAGACCGTCTGCCATCGCCTCCGGCCCTAATATACACACCATTAAAATGACCTTCTGCACATGACAGAAGCCTTCAGCACCGCCAGATATGATGCCTATATTAATCTGTTACGTGCATGTGTGTGTGTGTGTGCGTGTGTGAGTCGGGACAGTTACAGTTCTGTGAACCCGCTGTCGTTTGATAATATAACAGGTAGCGTCCAAATAATTGAATAATGAAGGAATAGGAAAATGGATGGGAGGATGACAGATACAGTGTGAGTGAGAAAGGGAGGAGAGGTAGGGGCCACAGGTGAGGGCCATCTGGCTATTAGTAAATGGTGGAGTGGTGGGCAGCCTCCAAGCAGAGAGAAACTGAAGTTACCAAAGGAAAGTGTCAAGTCACTGGACCAATAGAGGATAAAACAAATACTCAGGCACGCAGTGGTGTATGATACAGAGCTAATTAAAAGGCTGTAGGCAGAGGAGAACCTCTGTGAACCTCAACAGTCCACTTCCTCACCCTGGATCGCAGGCCTGTACTTCATACGGACCTCTGCTGTGTTTATGGCTCTCTCTAGTGCCCTGTTGGCTAGCCTTGCATCTCTGATGGTCAGTAACTTGCTTCTCTCTTAAGATCAAGCTAAAGACTGGGGCTGTAATCACATGATAGAGTTTCAGGTTTTCTATTCGATCACAGGAGGTAATTGGGAACCTCTTTGCACGGGATAGCTGTTCCAATAGACGTGAGGTCAAAAGCATTGGCAAGCTCTTGTTCTCACCAGTTTTGTGTACAGTGAAAACATGAATAAAGATAAACGGCATGGCCAGTGACATATTTATGACATGATTGTAGCAGATGTATGTGCGTGGGATGGAGTGAATAAAGGTTAAGGGGAGTGGAAGAAGGAATCTTTCAGAGCTGTTATCTTTCAGCTACCATCAACCAAGTTAACCAAGTTATGACCATATCACTGTATAGCTGAGCTAATATCTGTGACTTAGACAATACCCTACCGCCTACCATGGCCTGTCATTGGACTATAATGTCTATAATAATAATATGTATAACTATAATAAGCCATCAAGTTCCCATCTCAGCCATGGCAGTTGACCATATTTTACCTTATAATCCTTAATCTATGTGGGCAGCACTGGTATCTTTTGTGTAAGGGAGTCACATACTTGAAGGGTTTGTAAGGGCTGTAAGCACACTTATGCCTTCAGGCTTTATGTGTGTCCAGGTTGCCTTGACAATGGAGGGACTGGTGCAGAATAATCCACTGATGATTAAATGGGATTTGGAACCGTTTGGGACGGAACAGTACTGGGCCTGGCAACACACAGCCAGGTTCCGGCATCTCCAGGATAGCAAAGGTCTTGGATTCCTTTGCTTTGCGGTGTCAAGTGTGGAGCTGAACAATAGGACGACATGTTCCACAGGCACTACATTCCAAAAATATGAGAGAACTGATGGAACATTTTATGAATATTAGAGGTTAGTGCTACCACTATTGACTAGGCATTAAAACCAACCACACTGAAAAAAAAATAAAAAAAATATAAAATAAACAATGTCAAAAGTTAATGTAGTTTTCTCCTTGTCATAACTTTGATATATTTGGTTGTTTTGGGGGCTTTTGAGCATATGTTTCATATACTGTATACCTGCAAAGTAAACTAAATTATAATTTTCTCTGTGAGTGGTACAATGGTGCCGTTTGAGCAAGTCTTTGCGTGTGTGTGTGTGTGTGTGTGTGTGTGTGTGTGTGTGTGTGTGCGCGCGCGCGAATGTGTTTGCCAATATGAGTATTTATTAAGGTGACTGGGCCTGCTGCCTAGCTACCTTCAGTAGCCAGTTCATTAGAAGGGAATTAGAGCTGACGCATTGCGTTCCTGAGAGCAGAAAGAAAGACCAGGATTGTTAGCGAGGGGCCAGCTGTGGCCACGTCTGAGTCCCAGTGATGAGGAGCTCAGAAGGGCTGCCAAGCGGCTGCTCGGCCCCCTCTTCTTGCTGGCCCTCCACGCGCACACTCACACACACACACACACACACACATTTAATTGCACTCTCTGCGGCACCGACGCGTGTCAACAAGGCTGTGGTGGCGCCTTTGATATCCTTCCCACCTTTCCAGTAAGGCGCACACGCACGCAAACATGCTTCAAACACACGTTTGCGACACGACAGACAGTCCTTTCTCCACAGAAAAGAAGCACATCTGGTCAGAATCTAACCATATTATATGTCTATGCTAGAGCTGCTTAACCTCCTCCTCAGCACCGGCCTGCTTTCTCTTGATACTGTACCTACAGCATGCATTACTGCTGCGCATCGCTCAAATAGCTCCTCTCCTCTACGAGGGGCAAGAGAAGTGCACCCCCCGGTTGCTGAGGGGGTTACAGTGCGCCGGTGTTTGTCTGTTATGTATCTAGCCAAATACAACATGCATTGGGTAAACATCTTGTAACAAGATAATAGTTACGACACCTCTGGAGACGATTTAGGGAACAGGCTGTGCAACCACATCGCTTTGACTGCAGGTCTGTTTATACAGAACCAACAAAAACAAAACATTTGTTTTTACAAGAGGCCCAGAAAAGGAGAGAAATAGAGAAAGTGCTCTTCTGTCAGCCATACAGATAATCCCACAGAAATAAGGCACAAACTACCACTCACGCTCGTGCCCATCTGAGCTGCCATGACGCTTTACTCCCAGACCTATAAACCCGTGGTCACCTGGGTCAGACTAACTCGTAAAACCCATAAAGCAACTGGGCCACCAGTCATAAACTAGCAGGGACTCTTCACCCCACATAACCTTCAGACCGTCTGCACGCAGCACCCACAGTAGATAAACGGTGGAGAGTGTGGGTGGGCTTGAGGGAGTCCGGCTGTACAGTTTCTGCTTCCGTGGGTGATGGAGATGTTGTGTTGTTTTGGAAGGAAAAGAAGGAAAAGATGCCTTTAAAAAAAAACAACACAACCTCACAAGATGACATCAGTGAAGTAAAACCAACTGCACACTTTTAGATCACCTTCCAAGTTCTGTGCGAGGGCCAAGGACAGTGTTGATAGGCAACGTGTGCTCCTCACGCTGTGTGTCAAGGCTCGCGGCGTCTGTGAAGACCCTGTGACGCCTCGGAAGTGTAGCGTTCCACGTTAACCCTGGAGCCCAGCATCAAGGGCCCGCGCTAGACCACCACTAAATTACCTGTCAACGGGGGCCTGGGAAACCCGCCACACCGACCCCCTCAGGACGGCAGAAGCAGAGAGCAGGACGGATGAGACGGAGCTGAGTGGGAGACCAGGAGACCAGGGGGCCATGACCGGAACGAGGTCACGGGGAAGGTCACAGGAAGGGCATTTAGGCCTTGTAAAATGCTAAACGCAGACAGATATGCACATTGTGCTTACAGAACAGAACCAACATGCTCCAAGACAAAGATATTGCACTACTGCATGCTATATTATAGCACATACCAGAAGCATAACTCAAAAATAATGACCACTGGTTTGACCTTGACTTAGGTCCCTTGAGTCATCTCCCCACACAGTTTGTTACAAAGGAACAAATTGAAGATGATGTCACAAACCTAAGCCAGCTCCAGTCTCCAGTTCACTACTGTGGAACACAAACGCAGTCCAACACTTGCTGCGTTCGGCCACAGACATGCAGAGGTTCCCAATAAAGTTAGCTTTTAAAATTAGAATCCACTAACGGCCTGGCTGAATGACATACTGCCCCTTTAAATAAAACAATCCAACTCAAGCCAACCGCGATCCGTATCAGACGCTGGCCAGCTCAGACAGATGGATGGTCTGGCCAATGGCGCCTCAAGTGAGCTGTGACATGATTTGACCTTGGATTCAGTTGTTGAATGCTTTCTCAAATGCTGCTCCATTCTTCAGCCAATATTCCTTTAAATGGGGGGGTGGGGGGGGGGGTCTTTGACCCTGCTCCCATTTGGAGAGCCTGCGCTAAAATATACTCCCTTCACCCACCTAATATGCAAGAGTGAGTTTGTGTGTGTACGAGCGTGCGTGTGTGTGTCTACATGCGACCACTGTTTGAAGCTTTCCTTTATGAACAGCCAAGACAGAATTATTGAAAACCCCTGCTGCATAAAACCCACTCTCTCAGTGACACGAAACATCGCTGTTAAATATTAGTTTTTCCTGTAAGCCGTAGGTCGTGTGACAAATGAACGAGAGGAATAAAGAATGAAATCTAAAACCTCAAAAACAAAATTCAAGCCGCTGAGCTTTCTCTGGTATAAAAGCTACAAAAACATTCTTGATGGGTTGAACGCCGTCTTTTGTGTGCCAAGTAACAGTTTCATCAACGGTTGATAACACAGTTTAGACGCCACGAAATCTACGTGCAGGCCAGCTTGTCTCATCAGCGTCAGATGAATTGCTAGTGCCATTTTTATCAGTCCTGGGAATCTGTGTGTCTGTCTCTGTGTCTCCAGGTTGCGTACACTGGAGAGAGTCAGACCTAATCTGACTCGTCTCACTAAGAGACATTCACATGTATGCACGGATGCATACTCTACATGCAGAGCTTGACAACTGTGGGGCCGATGTCTGTACTTGTCCGTGTTGCCGTTACCCAGAGTTACCATATCATTCACCCCCCACCCCCAACCCCTGCAAAACAAACCACACATGATGTCAGTGCAGTTGAATAAACCGCATTTCTTTCAAATCTTCAAATCAAATGAAAATATGTTTTTGTCCCTGCTCAGGTAGTGAGATTAGTTATTCATCATTCATCTTCATTCATCAATCATCAGTTTCATTTTCCTTAAACTAGATATGCATCTCTAAGCTGCCACACAGAGTTTAATTTGAATAACTGGGAGAACTTCACACTCCTAGTGTTAAGTGCAAGCCTTAAATACAGAAACATGAAGTTACAGTGTGGCAGAGTGTATCTATGTCTATTCTTGATTGTTTCTTAACTTGCAGCATAGCTGTTTTAGATTTAGTTCAGCCAGTACAAAGAGTGGTCAGCTGTAAAAAATACAAATCCATGCTACAAGAGCGCTACAGTGTATGTATAAAACAGGGATAGACTTCAAATAATTCCAGCTGTTCAGAATGTTTTTTAATTGATTTTAACAAATAATTGTTGTTAATATTACACATACAGTTTTCCAGCAAAAATTGCACTGAAGATTCCTTACCTCTATTAGACTAAAAATAAGTATAGATTTTTTTAAATGTTAATACAACTGTGGCAATTACAGTGGCTTGGTGTAATATGCAGAAATATGTTATCCTGGCCCTACCTTTTCCCCTTTTGCTCTTGGGTGGACAGATTGTCTAAAAAAAAAACCTGTATCACCAAAGATATAATTTGTTAGAAATATTTCTTTCCAATAAATAGATAGGTTCAAAGAGTTTCCACCAGAACTCTAGTCACTGAACTAGTTTAACCTGACAGATTACTACATATAACTGTCAAAATCAAAAAGAATCTGAGAATTTCCTCAACTGAGTTGCACCATTGACTGTAAATGAACCTCAGTTTTAACACACCCACAATAAATCAGATGGTTTAATGACCGAGGCAGGGACATCTACACTGAGATACTAACAAACACATTGTGAGAAAGACATGATTTAAAATGAGATGTGACATGAGAGGGAACAAAGTAGGGAAAGAGAGAGAGAGATACAAAGGTAAACAGACAGGGAGAGAGAATCTGAGCCAAAGATAAAATCTGGGTAATTTGCTGAATCAGAAAATGGTGTCATTTGAATTGTGTGTGTGTGTGAAGTATGCATCTTGTGAGGGAGGGGATCTTTGGAAAAAAAACGAAGAAAGAGAAGTATGGGAAAGGAGAGAGAAGGAACAAGAGAGAAAAGGAAGCAATCAAGGACATGCAGCCTTGATTTCAGGGATGAGCTGTAACTGGCACTGTAACACACACACACTCCTGTAACTGCCAGTACTTTCCAACACCCACACATTCCCGTTTCTTTAAAAAGCTTTGAAAAACAGTGATTTGTGGCACCCTGTACAGATTAACCTTTACTAATACATTGTTTGGTCTTCTAGTTTTACTTCATATACTCTTTATAAAGGGAGAGAGAACAGCAATGTCAGGTTTACAAACCTCACAATTCATTTTATTTCATGTTTTGACAGTTACAATTTCCAGTTTGGTTGGAAATAAAGAAATTCCCAGAAACTACAGTATATGTTACAAATGTTACATATGTAACAAAATAACGATCACAATATGTTTCTGCAGGCTTGTTAATACTGAGCCACTAATGTGAGTTGTTGCCAAAGCTACTACGTACAGTACTTGAGCTGAGAGATTATAGAAAAATCTGGATTCAAGGACATACATATTGAAACACGCACCCACATCACATTTCTCCAAAATCGACAACCGTCAGTGTCAATTTGTCAACTGCTAAGCTAACAAATAGCCGCCGGGCTGCGCCGTACTAGCGCCAGAGGAGCATTATCAGCCCTCTCTCACCACGCAGCCACATCTTGGGGTAACACACACACATGCACACACACACTTCCAGAGCGTTCCACAAAGCAGTTGTCTAACAAGGCGCGGTGCTGACCAGACTTTTACAAGCCCGCATCCAGCCTGGGCCAGGACTCTTCCACTGCCGCTGCATGACAAGGCAGCCTTCAGCAATTTGTTAACACAACGGATGTGCACATCTCTGGGGGATAAAGCTAAGTGGTACTCATGTTGCATTGAATTATGTTCATATGGGTGACAAACTACCAAACACTGAAAAGAGTCGGAAAAACTAAATAACAGTCATAGCAGGGGCATTGTTAAAAAACAAAAACACGATAGTAACCAGTAGACCAGTTCTATATAACCCTCTCCCTCTTGTTCGGTCTTCCCTTCTATTTGTTCAAGCCTCCCTTTTCATTTTGACCTCTTCTCCACAGCCAAGAACACCCCCCAACGCCCACACAACCATTTACAGTCATCTTTCCATGCAACTCTATGAATGTTATTGATGGCACCCGTATCAGTTTGTGTTTGAAGCAAGGTACTAGCATACATTTGGGTCAGTGTGCTTGTCTTGACCCATGTAGGTCTGTTTGTTTTTTTGGAGAAAAGTGAGACATCCAATTTTATGGATGTGTAGTCAGTACGCGTGTATGCATATTTGTGTGTTTTATTAAGGGGAAGTGGCTGACAGAATAGAACATGCAAGGCTAAAAGGGTAGGCACTTATTTGTGTGTTTTATCTGAAGTGCCTGATGAAAGGAGACTGGATGGGTGTGGAGGATGGTTTTAACTATTTCTGTTCAGTGCTCAGACATGATTTTGCATTTCCACATTTTACATTTAAAGTTTAACTGACATGCTTATGAAAAGAGACTTCATGTTTCAGCTATGAATCCTCAGACAGTTAAAAATTTGGTCAACCTTTGAATTTCTGTGAAATAATAAAATATTTGACGACTAACCGAGTGAGCAACAAAGCATGTAGTAGTGTCTGACTGTGCATATAAATCATATACATGTCTACCAACATATGGTCATGTGAGTGGGTAGATGGACAGGACAAGTTTGTTATTCTGGAATATGACAAGCAGCGACTGTATCAGCATACAGTAGGAACATCCTCTGCATACCAATTCCTGGACTTGATAATCTACAGATGCTCACCGTTGCCTATTTGACAATTACACATTACATGCAATTATGCTACAGGTAAACTACTGCTACTCAATGCCTGAGAAGAGAAGAGAAGAGAAGAAAAGAGAGAAGACGGGATGAGAAGAGAGAAGAAGAGAAGAAGAGAAGAGAGGAGATGGGGGAACATGTGTGGTCATCATGTAAACATTTAGATAAAAATAAAAGCCAATAGATAAAAGGTTTTGGATAACAAACATTCTGCTGCTTTAATTTCCCATAAAAACAATGCTTCTGTTGTTTGCCAAATGAAAACAAACAGAACAAGAAAAATAAAAGCCATAAAGAAAATAAGATCTCACTGGCTGGGTGCTCCATCCCTCAGCTTGCATGGGAAAGCGCCACGGCTGGCTGATCCCTACGGTAACCTGGTGACCAGGGGTCAGTCACCCCCCACCCATCTCACCCTCAGCCTTCCATCCTTCAATCTCACCCCCCACGCTGCTATCTCTCTCTTATCAGTAAGTAAGTCTCTCTTTATTTTAAGAGGGGACACGTAAGTGACTCTCAGCCGATCTGCTAATGCAGGATACTACAGTAAACCCAATACCAACAACGTGGCTGGTTTAAAAGCCTTTGATGGCTAATTGGCTCTGGAGATATATTGCTCATATACTGCTGAGGAAGGGATGTTTTCAATTAGCCCAATAAACAGCAGTTGGATACAAAAACAGTATTGTTTTCACTGGGGGTTCTTTATCCTTTCAACAACAAAAATGGGCAGTAAGAGGCATGCGTGAGCCAGCTGTGCTATCTGTTTGCTGGCCTGTGTCAGTATGTCTGTCTGAGACAGCGTAATAAACCACTGAGTGAACTGAGGTCTGACCTTTTCTTCGGTCTGTCTATTAGTCTATCTCTTGTTCTCTGCGCAGTAAACAAACAACTAAGTGCATGCTAACTGTTTAGGGCACAGCTTCTTGAGGTTTGCATTTGAGGTCTTTTTCATGTCATTCAGAGTTAGACCTATCGTGACATGACCGCAGAAAAAAAACTAATATTAAAAAGCATACAAACAAGACAATAAACTAAGCCACAAACGGGAGGAAAAATCTCCCATATTATGACATCCTGTCCTGTTTTCCAAGGTCAGGTTCATTACCAATGGCAATCTAACTGCTCCTGTGACAGACAAATGGTGAGAAAGGGCAAAAACAGACAGATAACACCCCACTACCCTCCCTCCCACAAAGTTATCATTGGGGTCACAAGTCCACTATGAGCCACATGTGGTCTAATTAAACAAGGCCTAGTTTATATCAACAAGAAAATAAAATATCCACTTGTATGTACAGTGCTATAGATGAGCTTCCTCCAAGGCAGACAGGTTTATGAGGGACTCACTGGTCTACTATGGAGCAAGCTGGCTGCAGAGACCAGGTGGGAATGAGTCAATATTTGACACCAATGTTTAGACAGATATTTTTATCGGACTGCTTTTGGCTATTACAGCATTACTTTTCTCACAAGCTAACACAGACTAACTTCTGCTTCCCTTTCTATTGGTTTTCAGCAGCAACTAAATCAGCTATCTATCTGTCCCTGCCACTCTTTCTAGAATGGTTACTATTTCCCACGACAGATAGGGAGGAGCTGGTACTGAGGGACTGTGGGAAGGCAGGCCGCTTGGGGTCCTGAGGGGAGCGAAGAGTCACATCTCAATACAGCCTGCACATATATTATGTAACACACACAAACACACACACACACACAGGCTATACATACAGTAATGTTAAATTATGGGGAGTGAATCATCATACAGCTCACAGTAGCTGTATGGATAAATTATATAGAAACACACAAAACTAATTATAGATGTACAAAAGACAGCAATTATCGGTTTAAGGCCACACAGAATCCAGTAACCCAGGACAACAATTTATTGCTGTCCCTGACAAAATGCTAGAAGGGATTCCCTGTTGAACATTACAGAATGGAGAATAACAAACAATGTATTTATATGCTCAGGCATTGTGTCTTGGTGTTACGTTGCATGTACTGAACTTGCAGCTGATAAACACTGCACCACCCTCTAACTATAATTTGTGGCACTGCATGAAAGCAATGGAATCATGAAACCAATCAATTCTCAGAAAAAGAAAACAAAATATTAGCGATCATGAAATAATAGATAAAGCCTACTTGTCTATGATGTACAATAAACTATAGACAGTAACAGTAGCAGAGGCGTAATTTTTGGTTTGGGCAGTTATATAAATTAAATGAATGCCATAGCAGCTGCTTGTACGGAAGTGATAGAAGACATTAAACGATGAACAAAGGAAAAGTATTCTTTTAAAATGGCACAAGCAGGCAAATCCTCTCAGCACATCACCTTGGCCTGTGTTTTGGCCTTTTTCGGATTACTTCTGACATTGTTTTCCTTCTGATACAAAAATGAGCAAACTTGTCATAATTTTCACTGCAAAACCGAACTGTGCTTTCTATCGAAGATTTCATACAGTACATACAACAGTATAGGTAATCACTCTCCCCTTATGCATCTCCCCCCATGTTATGGCACAGAACTTCCACTCTTTCCTCTCCCTCCCATGAATGCATTTGCCTGAACAGGAAAGCGCGACTTGCGATTCTGCGTTCCTGCGGCAGGCAGAATTCAGTTTTAGCCATGTTCCTCTGTTGGAACATACCGTGCCATGTTTTAGTCGCAGGTTGTGAGGGAATTACTCCTAAAACGGGCACTAACATGTTAGCACACGAGCCCCTCATTACGTAAAGATCACCCTCCATTTCTCCTGGCAAAGTCACAGCCACCTCCCTGCGTAGCCTGTCTATTGTTCGTCAACACCCCCCCATGCTGTGCCCACTGAACCTCCCCTGCTCTTCCTTGGTTTCAAAATGTGGCGGCACCACGGGCAGGTTGCCAACCACAAACAACATCGACAGTCATGTCGCTCAGCAGCCTATGGATTTGTTTATGTAGACAGCATGGAGACAGCCAGGCCTCAGAAGAGTCCAGGGTGAGTCCCGTGACCGGGGCAACTCCATACATGGCTATAGTGACAGAGAGCAGGACTACAGTACAGTACATGCTGTTTAGATATGCTTGAATGTACTGCACTTCTCAATGGCGTGATAGACCCCCCCTTCTCTCCCAGTCTATAATATAAACGTGTGGGTGGCGGTACGGGAAGGTGCAGAGAACAGTGTGTGTCTATGAAAGCTGTGTGTATGTGTGTGTGTGTGGAGGGGGAAGTGAAGAGTGCTAGGGAGGAGTGGGAGGGGCATGCACTATTAACTTTTGTAATGCTCCCACATTTATGCACACAAAACAAAGAATTCCACTTAAGTGAGATGTTACATTGGTAATTGGAATGAAACCAGAAATTCTACTCAGATTTTGTGTATGTACAGTTCATATAACCCTGCCAACAACTGGAGGCTTTATAATATGAACCTGCGTAACCTTATACACATCAGCATACGTACAATGCATACAACTCTAGTTTGTTGTATTGTGCTGTACTGGAATCACATCACGTCACATGAATAAATATACAAGCAGGAAATAAGAGAGGAAAAACGTGCAAGTAGAAGGCATCCAACAAAAATTAAGCAAATGACAGACAAAATGAATACTGATGAAAAAGGAGAAAAGAGACAAAAAGAAATACAATGGTTGCGCAGCTACAGAAAGCGTTTGGATTTAAACCCCCTTAGAAGGCTGTGGTTGGCTCCAATCCACCTCAGTATTTTACTGGTTCCCCAGTGTGGTGTTAAAAAAATGGGCCGGATTTCGCCTCGCCATCTTTTACAGTGCCAAGGTTATTATGAGCCCAACGTGCTGCCGGCACATGCAGTCATGTTGTTACTGCAACGGGCGGTTGGTTCCACTGTCCGTTGGTTCCACTGTAAGCACAGTGGAACCAACCGTTCTTTCTCACCAGGCTTGAAGTGGATAGGACTTTATTATCAATGAAGAGCCTGGTGTAGTGCTTTTGAGCAGCAGTTGGTGGTGCCTACTTTAAGGCACCGCACCAGTGCAGGTTTAAAATAAAATACATTTAAAAAATATGTAAAACAACGCAAGTCCTAAAGCTCTGGCAACACTGGTCCTCCTCTCTTTCCAACACACACACACACACACACACACATGCCAGAGGACGCTGACCAAACACAGTACCCCCCTAGGTAGCTGGCTCACCTCATTAGCAGCCAGAAGCAGTCTATCAGTCTTTTGAGAGGAAGGCATTTGTGTGTGAGTGTGTGCGTGAAGCATGTGGATCATGGAAGAAGCATTTGGTAGGTGTTAAGCTGTAAAATTGTGATAAATACATACGGAAATGATTCATTTCTTAGAACGGGTCTGTTGAGGCTTTGAATGCAGGGCAGTGCCTGGGCAGTGTGGGACACGCGTGAAATCGCTCCTCTATTCCCTGCAATCTTCTGTAATGTCTTACAGATGGAACCGTGTGTGCTCGTGCGTACAGATAATAACACTTACAGTAGGAGCCCAGGGCTCTGCAAGAAGGAGGCAGAGAGCGAGAGAGCGAGAGAGAGAGAGAGAGAGAGAGAGAGAGAGAGAGAGAGAGAGAGAGAGAGACTGTGGTGACTGCTATCACAAAGCAAACTGTGCAAAATCTATATAGCGGGCAGACAGAGAAAGGTCTCTTTGTTAACTCTTATCCTCGCTGGGTACTGTACACTGCAACTAAAGTATATAGGTGTGACTGACGCCGAACAGTGGCCCAGCCTCAATTAACAAGTAAAGAATACAGCCGCCTTTGAAAGCACTCGGAGGTCAAAGCATTAGGTAAAATATTACAGGACTGTGCACAGGAAGCAGTGGGGGTTTTTCTATTATTTGGAATTACTTGGTGGTTATCATACTGAATATACACCAAGTTATGCTGAGCCTCACAAAGGTATAAAGAGATTTGAATCACAACAAAAACAAGACTCCAACCCCCCACAGTACTGCTTGGAGTTTGGCTCTTTGACTTCACTCTGCCACCCCCACATTGCCCCCCCCTCTACTTTCATGGTCTGACACTCAAACAGAGACCCCAAATGAGGCAGGCAATTAGGCAGAGCTTAACTGTTAAACTGTAGAATTGTTATTTATACTTCAATATAGTATCTAGCATACCTTTACACAGATCTACTGTATATTCATCTGGTTACGGATAAATCAGAGTTGGGGCTCGCACTGGAGGTGGCAGGACGGTCCTGGGAGCTATCCAATTACTGCACCTCATTGGTAAAGCTTTTCTGGCTGGCACAAAAATAGGCTACCAGCTGCCGACAGAGTAGATTTGACGCTGGAGGACGGAAGCATTCTATAGCTTTCATATGTGCAATTGTGTGAAGAGATACATGCATTCACGCTATTTATTTTCTATGATCGAGTTAAAGCGGGAAATGCAATGCAGCGACATCAAAATACAAACATTTAAAATGTAGACTACATTATGTCTTGTGAGGAAATACTTTCATGCACGAAACAGGTCGCACAGGTAGGGATTTATCACGACACTGAAAAGTGTTAGGAATTTAGAGCGCGCAAACAAAACGCAAGGTGAGTTGCGCGTGCCTTTCAGTGCTGCAGACGGTAGTGGAGCGAGCCTCGCCCCTCCCATTCCTCCACTAAAAACTCTCGAGTACGCTCGTCAATAAAGCGCTTTTGTGTAGGGGTCAGCAAGCGTATACAGTGCTCCGGAGTCCGGACACTTTAGCGCATTCCTAAACGTGGATGTTTAATACTCCGGTAGGAACGGGGGATTTTGATGAAGACCGATGATATTTTTGCACATTTAGAAACGCTTTCGAATTTTTGACACAAAGTTTGCCACAGGAAACTTTAAAAGGCTTGGGTTATTTTAGAGAGCACTCTTGGATAAACTCGGCGTCGCTGGAGATTCGCGAGTGCGCTCTTGAAACAAACCTCTGACCGCAACGGTAAGATATAGTCACATTCTCAATAATTAAAGTAAAATAAATAGATACCGGACTTGTGGGAATTTGTCTGACGGTTTTCTGATCGCTTAAATTCTTCAATGCAAAAATACACGTCTGTCTTGTTATGCACTTAAGTTTATGGATTCATTTATCTTGATAAATCCAACTAATTATTCAAATAATGATGGTTACAAACACGTTTGGCCCTGCTTGTAGTTGCATTGCCAATTACTATTATTTTCCTTTTTTATTTTTAATGAAACCACTTTAAATCAAACTTGAGTCAAGTCAAGATGCATGCACCGACGCACCGTATATCATTATAAAGACGGAACTTGTTAATAAACTATATTGAGAAAATATTACATTAATATTCTACTTGGGGAGCGAATCGTATGAATAACACAAAACGCAAGCGTTTGCAATCGTTTGTGCAAAACAAATGGAAGCAGTTAAGTCATAACAAAACCATGGCTCCTCTAACTAAAGTGTGTGGAACCGCAGGACGCCGTGCGCACAGGGCAGGGCTGGCTGGCCCATGTTTAGCAGTATTTAGAACTGCTCACGGCACAATCCCGTTCAAAGCCCATAAGGTTCCCATTCGATATTTCGATGTCTATGTGCTTATAGTTAACAGGCATCCCACAACTGTTTAAAGGTTTAAATGAAAATCTTTGGACACAATAATGGATGTAATCATAAAATCATACCATTACTTGACTGTTAATTACATAACTGTTTTTCTATGGTTTTAGAACAAAGCAAGTCTAGGCTACAACAGCCTTGTCCTCAGGTGTGTGTCATTATGTAGCCTAAATTACACAGAATTTATATTTGATAATTATATATTTGGGCATTTGTTACATAAATAAATTCTATTTTCATTCTGACAGTGTCTGCTCTTGATGAAACATTGATCGATTATCACATTAAATTCATATAGCGTATATTTAACGGAAAAAAAATATATAATAAAAAAAGATCCATCCAAGATATTGCAGGGAATAAGGAAAGGCATGCTCAGATATGGCTAGCGCCACAGTGAAAGATAAGAGAATTAAGGCTATGCTTTAACAAATCAGTTCTGCTTGGCCACACTTAAAAACCACAAATGCAGGTCAAATTCCTTATGCAGAAGACCTGCTATGGACAGGCCAAAGCACCAATAAACATGATACAACACGTTTGGATAAGCCAGCAACCAAGCTGGTACTGTAGCTGGGAAGTTGGTAGCCACCCAGCATCCAGATAACATCAAGAAAATCCTATTATCTCTCCAAAGTAACACATCCAAAAATTTGATTTCTCTATAGGAGACACTTGACTTGATGTGATGTACAGTATGTAAGCAGCCTTCATCTGGGCAAGATCCTTCCAGCTTCAAGGCCAGATCTTTTGTTAGATGATACTGTAAGCAAGCAAAATCTTTCCCAGCGGCTGAACAGACCAAGTAAACTATAATAGACATTAAACCCCACCACACCATTCCGCACCATATGGAGAAATGCTTGTTTCTGCGCCATGTGTTTTTGACACACTGTCATTATGCAGTAAGAGGGTCTGCTGTACTGTATCTTTACAGCAGTGAATGGTTCATATTAGAGTTGGCACACGGGCTATAGGAGAATAATTATCCCTCGCTAATGTGTTACTTTCCGATTGTAACACAGCAACACTTGTTGTTGACAAGGCTTACCGTCTCTAAGATGCTGTTCTAATCTGTCCTCTGGCTGTCTCTGTGCAGTCATATGGCAATGTTTGTACAGTGACTGTGCTGAGACGCGCTGCTTCACCTCTCGGCGGTG
Source organism: Aphredoderus sayanus (assembly GCA_027564795.1). Classification (NCBI taxonomy): domain Eukaryota; kingdom Metazoa; phylum Chordata; class Actinopteri; order Percopsiformes; family Aphredoderidae; genus Aphredoderus; species Aphredoderus sayanus. The sequence continues at coordinate 5,176 of JAODUG010011634.1, read as the reverse complement.
AGTTACGTCTTACCTACTGGATTGCTGATCCACACAGACTGTCACACGTGCACGCATGTACACAAGCCCTGCCCAGCTCTTTCCTCTAACGTGCCCGCGACAGCTTTAGGGCGCTAAAGTTCCACTTACCTGTCTCCTGACCGGTCTCAGATTCCAGGGAACTAAAAACAGCGAACACACTCGTGTTACTGCCAGCAGCCTGACAGCTTCGTTCAGACGACGTCACAATGAAACTACACCGACAGCTTACAGTGTACCAAAATAACACGCCAGCATGTCCTTACATTTTCACGTTTGTTTTTGCAATAATGATATTGTACTTCCTTTGAAGAAAAGAAGAGATATTTGAAAAGTAAACCCGCTATCTAAGGTTGTGCGACAATGAGTTTGGTTGGTTGTACAAGTGTGTTTGTACCTGTTTAGTTCATTTCCTAGTGTGGCTGAAAGAGAGAGAGGACTTTCACATTGCACAATGTACGGCAAAGATCCCCCCCGCACCCCCCAAACACCCAAGCTTTGTGCCAATTAGAAGCGGTGTCCAAGGCAACCCACACTGGGCATCAGAGGGATTAGAGGGTTAAAAGTCAGGTGTTCAGGCAAGGAGGCCTTGGGAGGGGTATAGAGCGTTGGTTGAGGGGGATGTTCAAACACCAGGCCGTCAGAGAGGAGTCGACGAGGCACAAAAGAATGTAGCCTATGTGTGCACTTGCACTTCTTTGGTCGGCAAAGGGGCCGTTCAGTGCAGCTTCCATGGACAGGCCTTTTAAATAAAGCCCCTGGCTTCAAAAGGCCTCAGTCTCTGTCATCAATGCTGGTGCACTGGTATGCCGGAGCGAACCCAAGCCCACATGCCTGCCAAGCTAAATTGAAGAAGAGCATGCCGATGCAGCCAAATGATGCGTTCCGAAGAACCACTTCAAAACACGTCAGAAATACACACGCACATGCAAAGAGATCTGACGGCTGAGAGCGCCCCAGCTTATGCGCAAAAACCCCAAATAACTGCTGTCCTCCGCATGCACACACACACACCCCGGAGCCAGCTTTCGGAGGATCGTCTGTCCTCAAAAGCAACTGGCTCTCCGCCCAAGTGGCATGAGAGAGCGACCGCTGCCTCACCCTTTGGTTTGTAACGTCCTCCTTAAATAGCCGATGTTGTTTCTTCATGTCATCAAGTCAGCACAAATCAAATCACCTCATTTGGTAAATAGCCACGCTCAATAGGTATCAAGATATCGAGAGCGGGGGAGAGACCTAGAGGGAGAGAGCAGTAGAGAAAGAGACAGCGGGGGAGGGAGATCATCCCAGAAAGCCGCCACAAATTGCTGTGTTTCAAGGAGGCCGTAAAAAAGAGAGAAGCAACGCTTAATCCAAGGTTATAATTACCTCTGGCCAGCGCTGTAATTAGAAAATGAGCCTTGAACCAGACCTTACTTGGTGAAAGGAAAGCAACCAGTACACACAGTTTGACCCAAACTATGATGGAAGACAAAGCACTTGAGCAGAGGGTCAAATGTTTTACAGCAGTGACTAATGAACTCAGATGAACATTAACTTAACATCTTCCCAAATATGGATTGAATGCAATGCAATTTAGATATGAGAATTTATTCTGTGTGTGCGCACATGCGTGTACACAGGGGTCAGACCGTCAGACACAGCAAACTGACTCATACACACACTCTTTTAAAGTGAGGGTATCTACTTTTTGAAGAAATAGTGTGTTTCTTCTGGCCACTGGGAGGCAGAGGGAGGCAAAGGAAAGTCACCACAACACACACATACACAGTACATTGCTGTGTCTAATAGCTGACAGTTCTTAAATGTGGAATGTTATGGATAGACGCAAAATACGATTTCCTTCCCCCAGGTACGATGCAGCTTTGTTTTGCATATAGAAAACACTGCACATTAACGCTAATGGAAACATCACACATTATATGTCTGGCGCTGACGTGTTAAGTATGGAAATAGATGTGAGAATAAGAGTGCTGTATGTGTGCACGCATGCTAAACGTTGCTTAGAGAAGATAACATGCAGCAAAGCATGTGTACAACCTTGTTTGTCCGACAACATGTGCGCATAATGACGGGGCAAGACACTGGCAACAGCCACGCTCCTCTCCGGGTCTCCCACTGCATCTGCAGCGGGGCAAGGGCTGCGGCGGATATCGGTAGCTGTAATTTGGACATGCCGTTAGCAGATGACATGTAGCCACTACAAAGTGTCTCCAATGTGAACGTCAGCTCTCTCTGGTCTTCGCCGCTGCTACGGGAGGGGGCCGATTTGAGTGTGTGTGCGTGTGTGTGTGTGTGTGTGTGTGTGCGTGCGTGTGCGTGCCTCAGTGAGAGAGGAAAAAAGAGACAGAGCGATAGATGTGGTGAAGAGAAAGAAGATATTTCTGTTCACCAGATGAACACAGAGGAAGGAGGAGAATAGTAGTTCTGTAGGTGTTGACGGTCAGCATCAGCAAGAGAAAGAAAACAGGGTGTCAGGGTGAAAGGCACCAACAGTGTTTCTCCTAGCAATTTAAAAGTCATAACAAGAACAAACAATGTGTATTAATATCACATGCTATCTGTCTGCTTAAAAGTCAAACGTTCTACTTAGAAGGTTTGTTTGTGTCTATTTTCATCCCTGTGCGCTATTTGGAAACTAAATATTTACTTTGCAGACAAGATATGGTTCAAAATAGAGACACCCTGACCATCACTGTCTGACTGCAGTCATAGGGAGTCCTATCTTCCAGAAGACATACAGAAGAGGCAGGTTGTAAAACAAATAAACACACACAGAAGCTGTAGCAAAGGCCTAAAACAGAGCCAAACCCTGAGGCTGTCACACGCTGTAACATTTACAAGTAACCTCTTTTCTGGATGTCTATGAGTAGGCCATATCACTGTGCATGTGTGTTTGAATACAACATTTATTTGATTAAAGCTGTATAAATACATACAATGCAAACGGAGTGGGTGAAGGGAGACTAAACAGGATCTGAATTGTGATGGCAATTCAACTTACTAACTTTAACGGAGCTACAGTAGCTTGCGAACAATTCTGCATCAAAGCTGTCCTTATGTGTGTGTATTTTCATACCAGCGCATGAGTTGAGTATGAGACTGTTTGTCTCTTGTGTGTGTGTGTGTGTATTCAGGTGTTTCACAATCAGGTTTATTGTGTGGTTTAGTTGGAATTCCATGTCAAGCTCACCTCCAGTGAACTGACTCAGTTATGTCTGAAGTCGGTTCCGTAATGTGTCTGAAGGTCAGGGATAATGACAAAACAACACACACAGCAAATATACAGGGAGTGCGCCAATGTGCGTATAAAGGAAACTATGTACACACTAGACAGAGATAAAGAAAGATTATTAAATGTGTCTTAATTGTGATTAGGTGGAGGCCAAACGTCTCCCGCCAATCAAACATCTCTCTTTCCTTTCAGATACAGTATACCAAGGACAGCCAAGATACAGTACTAGCATAATCGGACTTAGACATAACACAAAGGAACCTGGGGAAACATACAACAATCCTGTGCATAAATACACAAACCTCCACACACACATATACGCGCCCACCCACGCGTGCAAGAGGCTTTCAACGTGAAGCGGATTTCAATGTCATTCGTCACCGCATCGTACACAGCGTACTGTATCTTTTCGTTCCATCTCACCTGAGGTGATTACTGATGGCACACAAACACACTCAGAACTGTCATCGGTTCCAAACTGTTTAGCCTGAGACACACAGGTGTAGGCGAGTGTGTGTTTGTGTGTGAGTGTGTGTGTGTGAGAGTGTGTGTGTGAGAGAGAGAGAGAGAGAGAGAGAGAGAGAGAGAGAGAGAGAGAGAGAGAGAGAGAGAGAGAGAGAGAGAGAGAGCAACACACAGCTGGCAAGGTATAAAAAACAGTGGCTCTTGATGCTACCTAACCTGATTTTAAGCTGTCCAACAGGCACTGTGTGTCTTTAAACAAGCACAGTTTATGCCAGCCAATCAAGACGGTCATACCTGCTGTGACTGCCACATGAATAACATTATGCAGCACATTTACACCTGTGGTCTCATGGCATCCTGACATTTCAGAATTTGCCATCACACAGATATACAAGCTAAGCATTGTGGGTAACCGTAGAGGCCAGTGTTTGGAAGCTGTGCATTCCTTAAAGGCTCGGGTTGGCAAAATATTAACACAATGGCACACATAGGGGTATGACAAAAATGCTGTTGTCTTGTGCCATGTGCCTACAAGCTTATAAAAGCGCACTCACAAACACAGTCTTTGGCCTGGGCCAATATCACTGGTACTGGAGGACAAGGAGCTGACAGAACACAAGCCCACATTCTTGTGTCCGCTCAGGTAATTTCTTGCTTTGTCACACGGTCTGCCAGCACTCTTCATACTCCCTGCAAAATGCTACATTCTACGCTATTTAAGCAACACTTCCTGTTTGGCTTTAGACAGGCCATTTGGCTTGCGTTAACAAGGGATAGGGCAGAGTCATGGAGTCTTCTATTTCGGCGAAAGCCTGTCAATCAGAAACAGAGTTGAACTTGTGGTTACAGATATTTTATATGTATTTTTTTTTGCAGATAAAGACGTGACAAGAGCTGGCGTTTGAAGTGGTGAAACACAAGAGAGGGGAGTGTCTTTATTGGGTGAGTACTCTAAGACTTGAATTAATAATTGTGTGATTTAAAAGAAATCACAAGGAGGTGGAGTCACCATCATTCAAAAAAACAAAGCCAGGACGCATATATTTTGTTCACCATATCAACTGAAAACAGATCCGTTTAACTTATAACTGGCAATCACACTGTGTTGTGTTTTTAACACATGTCAAAATAGCAAAACAGTACTTTGAAAGTTTGCCTTCGGAAACCCAAACCACACACACAGTTGGCCGTCATTATTGTGTTAACCACAACACAGTGCTGCCTCAATGTGCTCCTTTCACACAACTCTGAGCCTCTTAATAAGACTGGGGCAACACCAAGATTACTTCTCTGAATTACTGATATAGGGCAACAGAAAATGTATGTGCGCGCGTGTGTGAGTGTTAGTGTGAGTGTGTGTGTGTGTGAAAGAGAGAGAGAGAGAGACAGAGAGAGAGAGAGAGAAAGAGAGAGAGAGAGAGAGAGAGAGAGAGAGAGAGAGAGAGAGAGAGAGAGAGA
>JAODUG010011625.1:0-25027 GCA_027564795.1 Aphredoderus sayanus | reverse complement strand
TGTGTGTGTGTGTGTGTGTGTGTGTGTGTGTGTGTGTGTGTGTGTGTGTGTGTGTGTGTGTGTGTGTGTGTTAGTGTAAAAAATGTCCGCATGTGTGTTTGTGTGGCTGCTGGGGCTCTGTCGGATGGTTTGATTGCATGTTAGTTGATCAAGAGTTATGACCTGTATAACGGATGAGAGTAATGTTGGCACATTTCAGAATCTGGATAATGTAACTCAGCTTTTCTGACATTTGGGCTGAAGCACTATATCAGATGGATGCCTGTTATTGCTGGACTGAATCGTAGATGCTTGCAACTATGTGAATGTATTCTATGGCATACAGATAAGCATGTGGACAGACATAATCACAAACACTTGCACACCCATTACATAGCTGTATTGAAAAAGTACAGATTAAATGAGAATTTTCAAATTAGAAACATACCAATTTATTTGCGGAAAACAATAAAATAAATTCAGATTAAGTGAAGATTAAATGTATTACTGAAAAAATGAGACAAAGTAAAATAACATTAAGCAACTTGAAATGTGCTGTAATATTGCGCCGTTACTTTGAAAATGTTTTTTGGCCAACGCCCTTCAATAACAAGTTCATCTGTGGTGCATCTCAATTGACTTGTCAAGTTAATAAGTGCTAATACCACCAGGATTTCCTTTAATGTTGTAAATATAAACAGACGTGTAGAGGACTAGTTTAGAATTGTAGATGTTATGACCATTTATATTTCATTAATCTTCATAAGGGAGGCTTTACGAACATTCCACTCTTTAGATCCTGTGTCTCCTTTGTGTATGTGCGTGTGTGCGTGTGCGCGTGTGGTTATATAGATTATTATCTTTTTTTGTATGGCTTTTCTACTGTTAAAACACATCAAAGCACAATGAGAAGATTAGCAGCGCAAATGATTCCACAAAAATATGTCCACACCAGGAAGGTTAAGTTATCAAGACCACAGCAGACCACAAGCATTGTATTAAATATATTTTTTAATAAATGTTATTTATATTTATATATATATATATATATATATATATATATATATATATATATCAGACATTCAGAAAACATGTTGTTAGGTGACTTCAGAAATTTAACAGTCCCCATATTTTAAAAGAAATACGTATTTTCTCTTTGGTTAATTTAACGTTTGACCATTGTACTGGTAGCTACGGGCATGGTTTAGGTGTGATGACAGCGAAAACGACCCTAAAACAATAATGGTGGTTCCTACAGATAGGTATATGGTTCATCCAATCACCTGTTAAGTATTTTTGGAAAGCGCCTGCCATTTTAAAAAACAGTTTCAATGGACGGCTTCCCAGATTGTTGTGTGCATAGACTTACATTCTGTGCGTGTAACAACCATCTGTGTCAGGTTAATTAGAAACCAACCAATTAAACCAATGTCCCTCTGTAGATGCCTCAGTGTTCTTTCAAGTGGTATAAAACCACAATTAAACCTACAGTATTCTTATAGGCTATCTTGTTTAAACCATACTGATTTTACTAAGAACTGTCAAATCAAAACCGTTTGAGAACCACCAACCAATCAGAGTGCAGCCGGGGATTGTTTAGTAGTTTTAGACAGCAATTAAGTGGCAGCCACATGGGTCTTGTTCTGGTTGGTTGAATATGGTCCAATTGTCTGCCAGCACCTGTTTGAAAATCACCATCAGATATTTGTTCTGATAAGTTGAAGGTATCAGCTCTATGACAAACTAATTTGAATAGAGTGTTCAGATGGATATGTAGAGCAGAACAAACTGTGGAGCTTGCAAAATCAAGATGGAAACTAATATTAAATTATATTTCTATAGTTATTGTTGCAATAAACAGATTGCTTCCAAGCAGTGTCCTTTCATGTCAGCTCTCTTAACAGAACTACCGGTACTTAGCTTCTGCAAACATCCACAAATTAGACATAGTAATACCCTTTACTCAGAAAAAGGTATCCTTTATCCTCTTTCCTCTCATATTCCGTTTATCTCGTTTCCTATTAATGCCCCTCATCCCGCTTCTCTTAGCACACTCTCTCTGCCTTCCATATCTTGTTTCCTCACTCTCGTTTTTTTCATCTCCATTTGGTTTATGGCAACTTCCTAGGAATTCCTCTCCCACTGTGTCAAGGGACAGTCTTGGGAAAATGAGCAACAGAGGGATGAAAAGCATGAAGTGTTAAAAATAAAAAGAGCCGTGTGGCTTTTACATGCTTGGCCTCCTGTAGGCATGCTTGTCTTGCTGAGTGGTGTGTGTGTGTGTGTGTGTGTGTGTGTGTCCATTTTTGTGGGCACAGCACATAATAATGTGTGTGTGTGCACACTACGCCACTAGCCATACAGTATCCATTTTCATATGCAAGGTCAGATTATCCCACGCTGTCATAGGGGAAGTTACAGGAATACCACACTGCCCTGTCACATACTGTATGGAGAACTGTAGTCTTGTGAAAGGGAATTGTGGGAATATAGGAATATATAGTATGCTGACACTTACTGTACTTATCATTATACCAAAACGTCATGAACTTGCAATAGATCCCTAGAAAATACTGCTCATTGTTTGTATTTACACTGGAGTGCCCTGTTTGACTTTGACCATGAAAGCTGTGCTGTCATGTTGTTCAGAAGGATTGCCAAACATACAGTACATGTCAGCTAGTAGTTCCCAAATGGGGGTCAGGAGTGGACCACCAAGGTGGGTTGTGTGGGCTTGCAGGATATTTTATTATTGTATTTATTATTGATGTATCTTAATACAATAAATTGTACTGTAGTACAATACATTCTACTGTACCTAAATAAATTTAGCTCATGGGAAAGAGTAAAAACATTAAAAGAATAACACTAAATCAACACTAGTCTAATATAGTCATCCTCTCTTTCTGTCTTCATGATGCAATTACATAAAATGTATGCACAATAGCCAGTGTACCCTGCAATTCCTCAGCTTACCCAACACACATATCACCATATCACCTATGTGACTCATTAGACACATTACTGTATTATGTTGCTATGACGTCCCTGATGAAGATCCCAGTAACGATAAACACGTTCAATAAAGGTGGGTATAGCGTTTCAGAGTGGAGCCATCACTTGATCTTTTCATATTCTTCTAAGAGATTATGATCAGAGTCGTTATTTAAAAAAACATTATACATTATGTTTCATGTTATGGTTTGCGTCACTAAACTGACTCTAATTACTTACAAAATCACATTTCCCAAGTCTCAGTTTATAATAAATCCTGGTCTTTGTAATATGCTCAGGATTACAAACATACAGTGACTGTGGAATAATAGTAGAACTATATGGGAATAATGCATAATTCAATATCATATTAAACTACAACATTCCCCTACATATGAATGCAAAAAATGTATTCTAAGAAAATCATTTGGTCATACATCAGTTTCCAACTCCACTGCAGTGACTGTAATTGATCTATGTCTAAGTGCCTCTTCTGTACAATCCAATATAGTAGGCTGTGGCTTTTTCATGAAACTATAACAATGATCACAACAGACATTTATGGCTCACACAATCACTATTAACATTAGTTCTCATTTTACTATAATAGTGGTATAAAACACGGGTAGTATAAATCATAATGACTGTCTAGATGATATACATTTACATTTACATGTACATTAAACGAAAACATATAGCTGCATAAAGATGCATGCATGCCGAGGAACCCACGCTATTTTATACAATCTTATGTAATCCCATACCATTCACCCTCCCAAACCGAATTTCAGTTTCTAATACTCTCTCTCTCTTTCTTTCTCTCTTTGTTTCTCTGTCTCTAGTCTTTACTACTTTAGTATGGGACTTATTACTCTGTCAAGATCTGTTTACTTGACAAGAGAGGTATTTTGATTGACATGCACGATGACCAACTACTGTACATAAGTCAATGACCAAATAGGACATTAGAATCCTTCTGAGGAATTTGTTGGGAAATTTAACGACATATGTCTGGCTGATTGCAGGTCTTCCTGCAATTAAATAAGTAGGCTACAGTTACTATTTATAAGAAACGATTAAACAGAAATTTGTAAATAAAGCAATGCACAAGCATTGTGCTAGAATTACATATTGTGAGTGACAATGCTAACAGCCAATGAAAATTTACTACCCACTTCATGATAGTGCTGACATGCTTACAAATGTATGTAAAAAAAGGTATGTATCAGACATTCAGCACAAATTGCTTATGTGACGTAGCATTAAAGAAAGATTACATTGATTCTATGTGGTGGATTGCCGTGGGAAGTGGTATGCAAGTATAAATTGTTTGTAGTGGAATGAAAATAAATATGGGAGGGGCTTCCTCATCTCCTGCTCCACAGTGTGTGTTCAGCAACTGGATTATCTACTCGAGATGGAGGAACTGGATGGCCTTCCAGGAATGATGCTGCAGGATGCACAGCACATCCAATTAGCTGGGTCTGGAGCCAGCACTCAGTCAGCTGATTTAGAAGTGCAGTTGTGTCCCAAATTGCACCCTATAGGGCCTAGGGTTCGTCCACTACTTGGTCATCCATTATTTAGTGCTATCCGAATTCACACTGGTTTGTTGTATTGTTCACAAAATTATTATCCATAATGCACAATGTAAATTAGTTTACATTGGCAACCCACTACCTCCTCATAAGATGCCATAATGCATTGCAATTTTATTTGCCTCAAAAGTGACTCACTCAATATAGTGGAAACGTGGGCTAGATTAATTTATAAATAGCATGTTTTTAAGTTAGAATTTTATTTAGTTGATATTCTAATATTTTACTTGGGTATTTTGTTTGTTTTATTAATATTTTAAGGTACTTTAAAATTGGTCATTCATAGTGGTATGCAGAAAACTCGCATTTTATGTTATACATAGTGTACATGTTTGTGAATCTTTTATCTTTTAATTTGGCAAACAAAAAAGGAGGTGAGTATGCTCATCACTTTTTAATGGCGATGGATTGGAAATTCTAAAAAATTCCCTGTGCTCTAGACATGTAGAACTTCAAAGGACTGTCTTCACCTCTTAGACATGGAAGCAACAAGCCATCAGATGTGGTGTAGCCTACTTGTCCCGCTAACACTTTTTCCACTCTCCAAAATAAGCAAACACTCCAAGTAAAGATTGTCCCAGAAATTTGAATGTAGAAAACACTACTGGAGGATCAAGTTTCTGCTAACAAATAAATTCCAGTGTAGTTTCATGATGTGGGAAATGCTTCAAAGCTTGCTGAATACAAGAGGCACAACTAACCAATATTAATTGAGTACAAATAGTTGTACAGTATATGATCATATTCTGACTGTAGGTTTTCAGAGCTGAGAGGTCTAACATCTAGGGTTTGACATGATTATTATTATTATTTTAGCTTGTACCAATCACAGCCATTAATCTTCTAATGGTAAACGCAGAACACGATGATTATGCACATGCAGGCACAAAGTTAATCCTAGAATGATCCAAAGAAACAAGACCAAAGTCAAACCAAACCTATTGTTTAAGCTGCATTTTTCTTTATCATAATATATTATGCCCAAAATATACTATTTAGTTTACATGTCAGGTCATAGAACCATGTAAGAAAGTAAAAAGTGGAAAGATACACCAGTGAGTATTATCAGTATTGTGTTTAGGGTGTTCATTGTGGGTTGCTTTTCAACCATGCTATAGTTGTCATTGTGCCAAACATGGACAAAAAAGACCCCCAGGCCAACTAATTTGGTGGATCAGTATTAGCTAAGGATTTAACTTGCTAAAGCCTTGTTAATCTATTTGGCACCACCACTAGGTTGATAAATGAACTGTATTTTGGCAATAAAATGTGAGAAACTATCAGAAGAGATTTTTGGAGAAAACTGAGATGAACACATTTGAATAATTAGTTTAGCCTGGTTGACCTGGTGGTTGAAACCACATGCATAATGTTTAGGGGTGTGTAGTGATCTATTCCTAATTCATTAGAATGATATCTTCTTTTGGCTATCTGTTAAACAGCATATTATAGAAAGAAAATACAAACTTGAGTACTAACAACACATTTAGTTAAAGCAATTAAAAATGTAAAGCTGTTGGTACACAGCTACGATAGGATAAAAAGTTAGCTAAAAAATGAACAAAACAATACATGTTTCTTCTTTTTCAAAACATGATTTTGAAAATCAAAAGAGAAACAAACCTCTTTCTCATCTGTTCCATTCTGCCTCCATCCCTCTAAAGCTTGTTGGTCTGCAATTGTAAAGTTTCATTGAACTGTGTGCGCACATTCATTTGATTGACAGGCGAGGTATATTCACCAAATATGGAAAAATAGGTCCTGATTGGTCATAATTCATTCAGGTGTTGTCGAAAATCAAACTATACTGTATATCAACTGTATATTAAATACATTTGACTAAATTGATATCTCTAAAATTCTATACCTTCAGCATCTTTAACATGTTACAGTCATATAACTATATATAGTGGTTACAGTACATTCACAATTGTGACAACTCATAAAATAACATAATTTGTACATTTACACCAGTCATACTTATTTTACAGGGACATGTGAAGACAGAAAATGTCTTTTTCACTTGATCAGCTGTAGTTAAACAGCTGACCTTCTGTAGAACAGGCCTGCAAGATTGTGAAAATCAACAACTCAAAAACCCACCTGCATCTCTACTCCCTCCCTCTGCAGCCTAACTTGTTCTGTGTGCACATTTATGTAATTGACAGGCAAGGTAGATTTGTTGGACCATGGGCAAGGGCAGATGCCCTGATTGGTCAGAATTATTTTGTGCTATGTCAAAAATAAAAATCGACTTGTATATCGGCAGGGGCTATCAACAAGAGCATACAGTATATTCTCAACGAGCATTTCACTTACTGATAGCTGATGTATGTCTTTAGTATTTATAAGAATTTACACTGTATACAGTAGCTGTTAATTACTATGTGCAGGGCATTTAAGGGTTTAAATGAAAGTATTTGAGTGCAGAATGAATTCTGCACTCTCAGAAATGCAACAGCTTCTTTAGGGTACAGGCATTGTGCCTTTGGAAGGGTGTCCAAATGTGTACTTTTCTTGACTACTACTATTTCTGAATGTGTGAGGAGCAAACTGGCTTGAACAGCTGAATGCAGACGGCAATAGTGGCACTGATCACAACCATTTGTTACAGATAATGTTTCCCTAAAGTGCAAGCAAAAACATTACAGTTGCACTCTGACTCCATCCAATTCATAATTACAAACATGTGTATCTTACATAAATAGAAAACATTTACTTTGCAGCAAAATACTTTTTCTAAACAGGAGGTAGGGCAGGGTGTCGGTTTTTGAATTCTTATCAGTAATTACATTTTAAAGAATCTCTACTGTGGATAGTTAGTTTGTGTTGCTTCGATATTCTTGTAGTGTGGGTGTGTTCTTGTATTATACAACTATTTTATTGTGCAAGAAACAAACCAAGATTGTTCCAACATTGCAAAACAGCTTGTACTATGGTTACAAATAGTGACCATTTGTTGCTAGAGTTTAACACAGTTTTTAATATAAGAATAATAAATACATACCTGATTATATTATAAATGTAACTAAGTTTTGGAGAAATTGGGGGTCTTTGTATAGTACAATTACAACTAGGCCATTTTGCAAATGCTTTAATATTACTTTTAAGAGTAGGTAGAGGACAGGCATCTCGCTCAAGATTTTCCCATGTCAGAGATCAAACCCATGACCTTTGGGCTGGGACCACTACACTATCCCTGGTCAATGAATGTTTTGCATAGATACTGTGATCATAGAAAAATAATGCTCATGGAACATTAAAAGTCAGTCTTGTATTTTAGTAGTTAATATATACTGGTATGCAAACCTATAGTGTTTACTGCTCTGTTAGGCTGTACATATTTTTTTATTTTTTTATTCCGCTGGTTTCTTACAATAAAAACACTTGTTATGTTATATGAATGCTGGCCTAATTAATGCAAGCAGAGCTAATGTTAGGCTATTTGAGCCTGCACAATTCTAATAAATACAAATAAAAACAAAGACCAGGAGAATCATTTCTTAGTTATTCAGGCTCATTTGAACAAATCATAGAAAAGTAGTCTTGATCAACTGGTTGGACACTGTCTTAAAGGTATAGAACCAAAGCATTCAGTTCTTGTTATTTTGGACTATGTAAATGAAGGCCTCTCAACTGCAGTCAATTTTTCTATCTGGCTTTATTTTCATTGTGGTGGGGAATGTTTTTATATTCTCTCCATACTGAGACCCTAGGGAGATGAAAACATTGTTTATTGGTTCAGTAGTTGTGAACTCTGCAACCAAAAGCAGGAGAACAGGAAACATGCTCTCATTAGTCTTGATGACAACACTGATTCTTCAAAATGTATTGATTATGTACAATGAAGCAATATATTACAGGATGGACAGTAAGATAAAGACAAGCTATTAGCCAAAAAATACATGTATTGGCAACTGGATTGAAGAATGTATCCATAGTGGATATTGACATAAATCTACTAAATTTTAATAACAAATAGATATGCATAATATTTTACAACTTTTCAATTTCTATAAGCTAGATACAGCAAACGGATATGTAGCCATGCTTAATTCAAGCAACAATTTGTCAATGTTAAAGGAATCATGGGCTTTGCTATTGTTTAAATTAGTAATAGCTAATAAATCCAATCCCAACACATATGTTGGTCAGAAGCAAGTGTAAATGGTGGTTACATTTTGTTTCATAATAAAACAATAACGCTCCACTCAATCCCCTTACAGTATATCATCACTGGGACTTTGCTCAACTTAAACCGCATGGTTCAAGTGAACTCACTTTAATGTAAATATATTGTCAATGCATCCCATAATCCCACTTTTTCCTCAGAATGTTGCATTCGCATCTCCCAATAATATGAGAAAAGCAAGCTTGCTATATCAAATTTAAGGCACAGACAATAGAAATACAAAACCAATAATATCAGGCCTTCTATATTATATACTGTATCTACACACCATTATTTATCTTAAGGTTGGGGGAGGGCAAGATGGAAATGTAGAACGGAGAAGAGACCAAGTGAAACAAGGAGAAGCAGATGGTTGGCCAAACATGTGAGGCTAGGCAGACGATTGCGAAGGAGCAGATGACAGCTAGATGATAATGGAACCATGATGGAAGGATGGAAATAGCACCCTGCTGCAAACAGACAAGTGGTGAGGGCAAGAATAGTAGGCCTGCAGACAAACAGACAGACAGTAAAACCTTCCTTGGATGTGAGAGAGAAAGAAATAGACCACACAGCAGAGATCTCTATTTTAGCTGAAGAGGATTTACTCTGACAATAAACACACCCAATGCAAAATTGTGTTACATGGCGCAAAGCGACACATATGTCTTAACTAGTTAAAGACTGATGCAGTTGTCATTTTCCCATCCAGTGACCAGATTGTTTAACCCTCCCGCTGTCCTATGGGTCAAAATGACCGGTGCACTCGCCAGTAGCGGGCGCCAACTACAACACGGACATATGACATTCCGCGGTTGGCTCCCTCTGCTGGTAGTCTGCTGAAATGGACTTGCAACATGCCCTTTACACCGTTGATAGTTCAAATAGAACTTATAGGACAGTGGACAGTGGTTAGTAAATGTTGGTGTGAAACAGGAATAACATACAATATAAGAGAATACAGGAGAATATGTGTAGGAAACCTGAGGAGAATGTGGCCAAAAGCCAGACTGACTCTTGAAGAATATCAATCACAAAAGTTGCCCTTTTGTTCTTAAAACACAAAGAAGTTTCAATAAATAAAGACAATTTGAGATAATTAACTCTTAAGTAGCCTAGTGCTGGGCAGTTTTAACTGTCAATGACTAAATTATTTCGTTTTTCTCCATTGAATTGAAAACCCTTGATCACTATGCCATAGGAGACCTAGTTACAGAAGAACAGTTTAACAGAAATAAGACACAAATAAGATAATTGATGTTGGCATAGTCGAGTATCAATGATTCAAGGCACTGCAGGCATAAACCTAAATACAGTAGAAGAGTAACATGTGACTGTTTAAGTATAAAAAAAAAAGTAATATAACCATGTCAGCACTTCAAACTTCACTGAACTAAACACACATGTAACTATCACATTCTGATGGCCCTACTGTAGGCTAAGCTTAGTGTTTCTTGAGTGACCTTAAGGTGGAATAAGTGATGCTGGAGAAATATTGTTGATATTTGAACTCTTCAAAACAAAAACACATCTACACAGAATGAGCAGTTACAGTAGCAGACTTGAGGAGATAGGTATTTGCTGAAATTGACATACAGTTTCCACCTTTAAAAAGCTACTGTATCGAGAATAATATATCAACTATTCTCAGTGTATGACATGCGAATGCAACAAAGAGTGGGTGCTTGGGAGGACGACCGCGAGGCTATTGATTCAATTATGCGCGCTATCCTTTCAGCACCCTGTTCTCATTACACGCTAAGAACAGGTGTATTATAGCCATACTACGATTCTGGTAAAAGGACAATAGGTTTGTCCACCTCATAATGTTCTACAACGAGATAGAAGAATGGACACACAAGCTTAATCCATGGGAATACACAATGATACTGTATTAGTCTACATGTAACAATAACTTTTTTTATTAGAATTGTAGCCTAGGCCTATGCGGTGCAGGGTTTTCATTAATTTCTATTATAGTATCTATACTATAGGCCCATTCATAATACTACATAGTTTTAGGGGAGGGAGAAGTGTAATCCAATAACATATGTCTTCCCTTATGACAGAGTTGTACCAACAGTACAAACTTATAGTAGGCCATAAGCTGTAAATTAACTGTGCTGTGCAGGTACTATAGGCTACTTCGGGTAGGCTTACGTGAAAACCTATCAATACTACCGTATTAGGCTTTATTCAAATCTGAGCGTAACAATGTAATTGTGTCCATAATGGATATAAAGTGCCCATGATCCAAGAATGGAAAATAGGTTATAAGAATTGCACGGCGGTTATTAGAAAATGACCCATGACATGGTCGTGTCTGTGGTGTATGTCGGTTGATTGGAATTTCAGTGAAAGAAGAAAACGCTTCCTGTAACCGCATATTACAGCTATAAATGGAGAGACTGTGCGCAGAAAACTTCACACGCCACTGAAGCATAGTCGGGAAACCAGCTATACGAATAAACTATTCTGCGCGTAATGCTTTGGTGATTGAAGACCTGGCGGAGTAATCCACATGGGACATGTGGCTACGTCTTCAAGTGAGAATAAAAAGACACACTGTAAACGATCTGACACTTGAGCAGGAGATACACAGGAGTTTAGGATCGGTCATTAGATGGTTCTTCATATCTCTTATTCCTCGGTCAAGAAATCGTGGATGACCATTTATGCTGACCAACTGATTGCAATTTCAAACGCTTTTCCTTTTCCTAAAGGACGTATATGGGACTAGACAGTGAACTAAAACTTTGTTTGTTTGTTTATTGCCATTGTATCGTTGTTGGACAGACTGGAAATAGTCATTTTTCAAGACTCTACATATCTTAAGTCTTAAGGTAAATCATTTTTGCGTTGCCTATTTCATTAGTTTAGCCTGCTATAGGTTACTTCTTCTGATCAAATAAACCAGTCAAATGCTATTTTAGATTTTATTTGTCGTTTTACGTAAACGTATGGACCTATCGAAATACACATTATATACAGGCTAAACTTGTGTTTGTGCAACTATTTCTTCTTTCTTTGTTTTAACTAGTTCAAACATGAATTAGTCCTGAATAGACTAGGCTTCTATGAATTGAAGATCTAGACATTCCTATATTTAGGAGTGTATGGTGAACAGGCACAACTAGAAAGTTATGATTGAATCATGGATCATGGCACACGCGCATTTTTACAATTAAGTAGGAGTAAAAAAAACGTACTGTACGTTATAAACGTACAGCATTGGTTATAGGTGTGTGCCTTTGGCCTTGTTTGTGACTCCAAACTATTTTGCAGGTGTCCCGTTAAAGAGTTCAAAGTGTAAGAAAAGGAGTAGACTTTACTTTCCTCAATCCACTGGAACTATGAGCAAGCCAGTCATTATGGGACTAGTGCTGCTTCTCTGCACTCTTACCGGCCACTTTGGCAAGTGCGCGCCCACTACAACTTCCATGGTCGCAAGGAATGATGGTATCCTACGGAGGATAGTTGACTTTGTCAAACATGTCGGGGAGAACGGGGACCAAAACATCAACGCCGAAACTGCGACTGCATCGCGCAAAGAATCCACCGTGGAGTCACGGGATTTACGCAGCTTGAAATCAGACAGAGGGGACCAAATCATCGGTAAGTGTACTGAATATAACGATCTATTTCGTAGGCTGCATCCAATAATGGTCCAGCTCGATTATATCGCTTTATCACATATTGTTTGTATTGTCATCCAAATAATGTTGGTGTGTGCTTAAGGACATTCAGTACCCAGTCAGTGCTAACCCTCCTTTTCCATTACTTGATCTTTCACAGAAATATTTCCAAGAGATCTCAGAAAGAAAGAAAAGTTTATCCAACACTTAACAGGTAAGTCATACACGTCATTCATTTGTAGTGTGTGTGTGTGTGACAAAGAAAATGCTATACCATTTAGAAATATAGGCTACTGATGGGACATATATACAACAGTAATGGGGTTGGAAAAAGTATCCTTTTTAAAATAAAGTGTGCTCTTTCAGGTCCTCTGTACTTCAGCCCCAAGTGCAGGAAACAAGTGTACAGACTCTACCACAACACCAGGGAATGCACGATACCTGCATGTAAGTAAAACACTAACACAAGGAATTATGAACCTCTGGGACATCATTCAAACAGATATACTCCTGAAGATACAGCACTGTCTCAAATGCATTCAAATGTTATATATACTGTGTGTAATCTCAATGTTACCTCCATTTCATCTTCACCCCTCAGACTTCAAGAGATGTGCCCGGCTCCTGACACGATTAGCAGGCAGATCACAGTGTATTGAGGGGTAGCACGCACAGGTACTTGGCTATGTTTGGTTCTACTGCCAATTTCAGTACATGACATAGACATTCATTTCAGTAAGGACATGTTTGATGCTTTAAAGTTTGATACTGTGGCATGGTTGCAGGTACAATACATTACAGTTTAATGTGTGACAATTATAACAATAGCCCATGTACATACACATACATACAGCAATGTAGTGGGTGTTGGAGTAGAATAGCCTATATGGCCTGCATAACAATTAAATGAAACAATAAGAAGGTACGCTTGAGCAAGTAAGTGCTTGTGGTGTGGCCATATAAAGCTTTCATCTAAGAAAACATTTTATTTGCCTATTTTAGATGGACATAGTATGTAGTTTAAGATCAGATGACTATTATAAGTCAAAGATACATTGAGTTATGCCAAACTAAAAATATAACGTTACCATATCATACTGTCTTAATATAACATTGCACTGCTTCTAAAATATGTTTTTGCAAAACTATACTGTACCTTTGTGTGTGCTTCCAAATCTAAAACAGCACTACATGTGCATATTTCTCTTTGTTGTAGGTTGAAGCTGAACCCAAGCTTTTGAGTACATTAAAAAACTTTGGACAAATAGGAGTGCCTTGGACAGAAACAGGAAAACAGCAGCCTATGCTGCTATACTATGGGCACACTATTCTCATTGGGAGTGGCTGTTCTACATGGATTACATCCACCCTGCCTGGCCTGATCTGGGGGCTTTCACCACTTTCCCCAGGTCTACTGTAGTGACCCTGCACCAAACAAGAGCGTGCTGCTGACGGTGAAAGAGATGAAGAAACATGTGACAGAAGAACAGAGAATTGCATAAATGGTCTGAGGTTGAACTTGAACCATCACATTGTGGCCTTTTCCTGCTGGCTATTCACAATTAATTTTCTTTGCCATAAAAAAGGGGATTTTCTTTTATATTAAGTTCATTTCTAAATAACATCCAAATGAAGGTCCTTTTTAGTGTGCCTTTGACAGACTCACTCAGATTCCTGCAGTTGCTGCTTTGATTCAAACATTTGTGTTCACACTGAAATACTAGGATTAAAATATTAAATGCATACGCATTTTCTCACCTCCCGTTGTCATCGTGAACATATTGAAAACAGAGACAGGCCTCCTGTGATTCTTGGTTGAATGAGGTATATCATACTTTTATATTATTCAAACTTGTCACAAGTTTTGCCTGTACAATGTCTATGAAGCTTTTAACCAAGTGCAATATGTACATATTAATGTACAGGAGTCAATCTAATGACTATAAATTAAAGTGACTGGCAAACTGTATTAACAGTGTTAAAAAGCATATATATTTAAAAAATGAAATATATTTAATAAATTATAAGATTGGTACAAACATGACTCGTCTTCACTTTTTTTGTGTTATGTAAGATAATTAAATTCTTAAATACTTGACACAGAATGACTTGGAAATAATGGCTAAAATGGATATGTGGATATGGATACAATGGTTACATTTTCATTAACTGTCTAACAGTGGCCAGAAAACATAGGTTTCTTAGCAAGAGTTGCAATTTGAACACATACTGTCATAAACTTGTCACACACCATCTTATGTTTCCCTCCTTCAAACCATTAACATATTGCACAGAATTACGTTTGAGAAAGGAAATATTTTGGTTCAGCAAATATCATATGGGTTAGTGCTTAAAAGTGTATTGTAGGCAGCATTCACATTTACAGTAACAGGGTGTTTGTAAGCTGTATGAGTGAGCTGTTATCTGATAGCCATGATTGTCTTGTCTTCTTAGAACATAATATTGCCCTACTTAGAAATTCCACTAATACTTAGCTACTTAGAATTTGCTATTAACAACCATCACTTTTCAGATGTGCAATAATGTTGGTTATTAATAAAGTTAAGAGTTCTGAACAAGAGAAGAAAAACATTTAGCACATGAACATGTTCAATATTGTAGTGATAGTCTATCGTTTATTCTATAGTCTATCTTTTATTATTTTTTTAGTTGTCTATAGAGGTTTGCATTCATAGTCATCACAGAATAAGATCAGGCACAGTTCAGATTTCCTTCCCATTTATAACTCAGTAATATACAGTAGGTTGACATTTTCAAAGACATACAGTATACATACTTCAACAATGCTACTAAGTGGGTTTGATGTATAAACAACAGATATAGGGCAACAACAAAAACTGTCACATGTATTTCGATAGTCTTATACTGTGGGTTACAGAATACCTGTCAGAGCTGTTGAATGAGCTTTGCTCCAATGCGGTTGCACATTTGTTTAGTGAGTTGTTTTTATTTAATTCCCTTGCTCAAATTATCCCAACTGGTCTTAACTCAGGCCTTCCTTGAAGATTTATTTTATCCAGTTTAGCACAGTATGACTTATGCTTTGCTGATTATTTTAGATGTGATTACTATTTCATGAGCTGACCACCATCTACCGCACAAAATATGTGTTTAGTCTAAAAACTGTTTCGATAGAAATTTGTACCTGGCGATGCAGTAAGCAGATGGAGGTCATGTCAAGTTAAAATAGAACTAGTTGCTTCAACAGCAACACATACTGTACCATGATTAGTATGTGGGCTAGCATTAACTTCCACCTCAGTCTTGCCCTTTAACCTTGCCCTATTAACCACAAAGATCTCCGGTCATGTGATATCATCTGGTATGGTATCTTCATTTGGATGGATGACTTAGACAATTCAGAGACAACTAGGCTGGTGTGTGCATTGTTTATTGTACATCTAAATTTAGTAGAGAAGGATAAAAATGCAAAATGAGCCTTATATTTGCTTTTTCTAAATGTTCTCAAAATAAAAATCACAGTTCTAACTAGTGTGCCTTTTAGAAACATTTAAGAGTGATCATGTTGCAGATGTATTATAATAATAGTGGGCTGAACTAATGAGTTTGCTCAATATAACCAAGGTTTACTGCCATCAATTTAACAAGTATATGTGGCAAATATTGTAAGTGGAATGAGAGTAAAGGACAGATCATATAGGGTAAAATATTAGGAAGTGCTCTCCAAGAAGGCTTTGCAACATCTGACACACTGTTCATACACCCTCTCAAAATCTTCATCAGTTCCCTTGAAAAAGAAGAAATAAAGTGAATATCATGCTTCAAAAGCAGACACCTTCATTAGCCATGTTTAAACCCCAGGATGCCTTTTTGGTAAAAAGGAAATTCATAAGGCCTATATAATGACCAGTTTCTTAATGAATGGCTATTCATTGTCATTCTAAAAGTAAATACATCCTGGACCGATGCTAACTGGCTCCAAAGATCCCTCCAACTCCTATTGCACCAGTTTGCCAGCAAGATACTGTAAGAACAATAATGAGGTGAGATCTATATACAAAAAACCTTTCTATCAAGTTATTCCATAAAATAAATTGACAAATAAAAAAAAGATATATGATAAATGTTTAGTACTATCCTAACACATTTAAATGTTATTTTTTATATCTGAATTGCTTAAGGCAAAGCACGTTTTTATTAATGTGGACTCATTATACAGTTTGACAGCACCGCTCAGCAACTCATCCAATATAAAATGGCTGGAGTCCATAAATCCTTACCTAGAATTACCTTAACCCTCCCACTGTCCTAAGGCATTTCAGCAGACTACCAGCAGAGGGAGCCAACCGCGGAATGTCATATGTCCATGATGTGGTTGGCGCACTAGGTCATATTGACCCATAGGACAGCGGGAGGGTTAAGAGCAGTGAGACATTGTATTGTCAGGTCTGGCAAACTTCTTTACTAAAACTATATGCGCCAGGAGCTTATAGTTTTCTAACCGAATCACAAATTATCTTTACACTCAATTGCTGCCTGGCCCTGCTGCCTCTGCTGTGTGTTGCTTCTATTCATGGGATCCAGAAGCCAATACTGTTGGAACTGCAATTTATTTCAACAACTCCAAAACCATAGATTGAAAAAGCTGCAGAGATGCACTTCCTTTGGCTCGCATATGCACCAAAAGATACAAAAACAGAGTTTGCTTATAACAAATCTCCAGAATGAGAGGTATACTGACGACTGACTGTAGTCATATGAACCTGTGATCAACCAAAAACTCTGTGTCCAATATTTTATCAAAGCTGCTTCAAACCAAATACATTTTATACCACAGACATCTCTGTGGTCTGTGACTTGTACTCGAGGTATTTACTGTATGACACATGCCAGGGCATTAGCACATACTGTACAGTGTATGTCTTGGTGAGGAGTCACTGTTCACTAGAACCAAACCCAATTCCTGAATATCTCCTTGTGGTTTGCGCACATTTCGTCATCTGATTTGTAATATGAATTATACTTGACGATAACATTGATATATTATGCATACACAACGTGTGCATGTTTACTTATCAAGCATGTAATGTGTGGCATATCCTTGAATAGGAAACTTAATAGTAAAGTATTAAGAAGACATTAAAGGAATAATTATTTTGTCTAAGACTTAAACCATATTCAACATAAATACTGTAGTTATTTGAAAACTTACATAATATGGGTCTTTGATGATCAGCTGTTTCTGGGGATCATAAGAACCAAGTAATTCAATCTTTGCTTGGCTGCCTTTTACAGATTTTTCCTTCCTTTGCAAGTCACTGCATAGACAACACAAAACAAGAAGATATTTCTAAAAAAGGAAATTAACAATTATTATTCACATTTATTTAAGATTAAAAAGCAAATGGAAAAAACAACCTTGTTCTGTTTTACTTCAATTTGGCTATATTCACACAAACTGAAGGTGTGCTAATAACTACCAAATTGCAAACAATAATATTGATTCTGTTAAGGAAATGACTCTTCCTCAGCCTGGCCAGCTTAAAAAATAAAGAGAAAACCTCCCTCTAAGAGCAAAGACAAGGCATCCAAAGAACTCAGTAAGCTGCTTACAGATCTGATCTGCCATAGACATGTGATCTCAAAATGATCCCTAACTGTTCAAAGTAGCAAAAAATAGCCCCCCGCCCCCACCTAAAGAGCTTATAAAAAGGGCATTGCCTCATTAAAAGAGACATTAATCTACGCATTAGGTGAAGCTTGTTGCTTTACCATGACTTTAATATGAGGATATGTATGGGAATTACTAAGTTCAGGTGCTTCTTCAGTCATGTAGCCAGCCCATTTCAGTCACCCGTGACAATGTACAGTAGTTTGACCTTATTCGAGGGTTGTCAGTAGCTGAGACAAGCGTTACTCGGTTCATAGATTCACTGTAGGTGTATACTTCTAGTACAGTGCTTAGGGCAACAAAAAAATGTATATTCCCAATGAATTAACTGTTGTCTGGGCGGGTGGGGGCTAATCATTGTCTTAGTAAGCTCTTTACAAAGTTTCTTCTCCTGGAATACACATTATACAGTAAATGGTGCCAGAACCATAGGAGGCACTTCCTAAAGCCTAAATATAGGTACCTCATATTGCTCTCATCCATGCAGAGAATGTAATCAAAGTTCTTGAAATCCTCCTTGGTCACCTATAAGTAAATAAATGTTAACTTTGGCAGTGGCAAGCTGGCCAACATGGTAAGCAGAACACCTCTAAGAACTCCCCATATCTGCTGATACTCTGAAAGTGCCACCCACCAAACAGACATTCAAGAACCACTCCAATCTCAAGGAAAACTTGGGAGGGTGCAGGAGAGAGACAGATGCATAGAAAGACAAGCAAAGGAAGAAAAAGGGGAGTGCATATTGACAAGTTATGAAAGAAATCAAAGCAGCACATCTGTGAGCATGTGGAAGGGCGTTGAGCAACATGTTTGACATGTCCAGTGATGATTTGATGAAACTAGCAGCAATGCAAAGCACGCAGCCCCCTTAAATAGTTGGTAAGACTTTCTCAGGTCAATTTATAGGAATGTTGGGTGAGGACTGGAGCTACATATAATGCTTCTGGTCAGCATCAGCCATTTGACATATGGAAATTTGACCATAAAGAAAGCTTGACTAACTCTTGTAACAATAGATAAATAAATGCATCTTATTATGATTCTAAAACCTTCTGTTGTGCCAGATTTTCCAGTTGCAGCTACTTGAATATCTTCAGTGTTTCACTTTACAACATAAGCACAAACACACATTTATGTATGTATGTATAAAATAATTCCTTAACATGACATTTAGTATAAATTTTCAGGAAAGGCTTTCTGTATTGTGAAGTATTTATTATGAAGTGAGGTGAAATAGATTTTGCAGGCAGAGTAAAATTACATTGTTTTTATGAACCAAACATATTTAATGAACTTTGCATTTTGAGTCACAGTTCAGTTCTCCATGTCTGGGAGATATAAACAGAGACTAAACAAACAATTGTACAGTTAATCTTAATTCTGAGTGAAACTTTATAACCGTTTCTATGGGGATGTGTGCACACCAGGGACCAGGGGTGCAAGAGCACTTAAAAACAGGCCTGCATCAACACAATCTGATGACAGAAGAATAATTATCATTTGGCTAAAGGCAATGTCCTTCCTCTAAAGTTGAATCAAGGATAGAGAAATGCATGTCAGTGTTCACCTCCTTTAAATCCAACATCCTGTCAAGAATGTCTGATAAGCTTTTGCAATATTCTCCCAAGATACCCTTTGGAGTAGGCTTAGTTAGCAATACAATAAATTTATCTAAAGTATGTGGAGATACTTTAGTCGTGAAATGGTCTCTCTCTTGGGTATCTGTTACAATACTGGCAGCAGTGGAAGGTCAGTAAATTCAATGCAGAACAATACTGAGGAAATGGGGGTAAACATTTGTCAGACAAATAAAATGAGGGCGAGGGACCAATTTAAAAAATGAGAAAAGAGCACAAGACTGTCAACATTCATTGTGTGGATTGTAGATTTGGCTTGCTTTAGGCCAAGGGCTGAGTCTCCCTTTCCGTACTCTGAGGAGATTAGTTTAAATCTGGTCATTTTCAAAGCGTAGGTCAAGACCCTCCCAAGGGGTCGCCATGATTTTGGGGGATCACAAGATGACCAAATTTGGAATTTTATAAAACACATATATGCATGCATTTTATGGTGTTTGAGTATTTATTATTTAAATATAATATATTTATATAGTATATGTTATGCTAATATAAACAACATGTTTGGGGAATGCAAACTAAGAACAAATTACACTGTACTAATGCCTCAATAATTATTATATGTGTCAAATATGTGTCAAAAACGCCTTTTAAGTGCAGGTGAAATAAATTGGGGACACTGCCAGTGCAGTGGGAGGCACACAGACACACAGTATATGGGTTTGAACTGGAACTCTAATGGAACACACAAGCTGTCTCTATATAAAACGTGAATACCTATAGAGCAGCCATAGCCAAATCTGTCTTACAGACAAAACATGTTGGTGTACTTTAACACTAAACCTGAGGATGTAAAAGCTGTTGACAGCGGATCGAATGATTGATATTCTGGCTTCATCATGAAAGAATCTTTCAAATATATATTCCTCATGCTAACATTCTCTATGGCTTCATAGCTGTACACAATATGTGTACAATATTTACATTGTTTTTGTTAAAAAAATTACCTTATATTTCATTACACGGTTATGAATATTACGCTAAAATAAATAAGGGTGTTTGCCATTTATTTGACAAACACATTCTCTCAAGGCAAGGACCCTGGAAACACTGGTTATACCTGTCGGGCCATGTGATTGGTTTCAATGCCATGCTTCCTTAGGCAGGCAAGCCCACGGTCGTCCGGTGAGCTACCTGTATTCCAGTCAGATGTGGCACCACTGTCTATGATCCACTGAAACAACAGAGAACACAGAAGGAGCTAGCTATGTCTAGGAAGGGCGGTCGTACCTGCCTGGCCACATGCCTAATGGGCACGCCATGCTTCTTCATGCAGGCTTGACCGCGGTGGTCTGGAGGGTTTCCTATCTCATAGGTAGAGGTGGCTGCACTGTCTATTCTCCACTAGAGCAAAGCATGGGAATAATTGCACAACACAATTGGTCTGTAAACATATACATAAAGTATAGTTACAGTACATGCAAATCCATTAAATACAGTATATAGTGTACAGCACTGGGAGTAGTGATTGACTCAGATTTACACATTTTCACTTAAAATAACATTGCACCATAGTGCATGCATTAAGTCATTATCTTCAGAGGTTCAGTATTACAATATTCTCTAGCTATAAATTGTGAAAATTAAACGAATTAGCTATAAAATGTTATATGGTTTACCAAAATACCAAACATTCGCAAACGTTAAAATTATCACTTTGTTCTGTTGTATTATATTGAATTGTATATTTTATTTTACCTGGTCACATCCTTCATTCTCTAAATCACAAATTGTCTTAAATTGTACCCTATATTTTAATTCTTACATTCAACATCCTTCTTCCATCTATGCATTGGAAACACTGTTTACACTCTGATGCACTGCACTGTACAGAGACTGCTGCTACTTTTTATTGCCATTTCGTGTGTGCATATTGACATTTTATTATATGTAGTTGACCCATGCCTTACCAAAATAATTACATAGTACGGAAGATTTCTGGCTGTTATACTATGCAGAATATACTCTAATATGCAAACATACAGATGTGTTGAATCTGTGTGAAGATTTACTCTCTCCTGTTCCTTTACAACAAACATCATATGGATACATTAAATTCTTCCTTGTTTCTTAGTTTGACATGTTTAATTAATTGTTGGTCAACCCAGCAGCCCATGCCCTTCAAGTGCATTAATATATTTCTAAAGTTTCTGTGTCAGTAGACCCTTTTACATCAGTCCCTACTCCTGTCCTGTGGTGAGCCCTAAGGTTCTGTGATGGACTGGTTCAGCCTGTATATGCTTGGTTTTAAAGATATATCTTACCATTGCTATGCAGATGACATATGATGATATATTTCTAACCCTGAATAGCCTGACAAACTTTTGCAGAGTTGTTTATCATCTGTTAAATGAATCGCTGACAACTTACATCTGAAGAACATTGCAAAAATAAAGACATGTAGTTTCTAAAAAGGAGATGGAAATGCTTGTTCATGCTTATATTTCCTTCCTGCTTGGATTATAGTAATGCATTGTATACTTGTTTAAATAAGTTATCCAAGGAGAGACTGAAAGTTGTACAGAACGCAGCTGCAAGGCTTCTGACTTGGACTAACAGGCATATCACTCCAGTGCTTGACTTCCATTTTAAAATCTCCATCATCACATACAGAGCCTTGCACGGGCTAGCTTCCCCATACATCCTGGACCACACACACACACACACACACACACACACCTGGGTGGCCTCTGAGGTCTTCAGGCAATGGCATTTTAACTGTCCGAAGAACTGGTTTTAAAACAAGAGGTGACTGTGCTTTCGGTACAGTGGCTCCCAGGCTGTGGAACGCTCTCCCTCTAGCCTTAAGAGCTATGGATATTGTGGACACTTTTAAAACACACCTTAAAACGTATCTTTTCAGACAAGCTTTTCATTAGCATTATGATATAATGATGTTTTCTGCTTTTCTATTGGTATTGGATTTTGTACTATTGTTAATTTTATTGATTTTACTGTAAGGCACTTTGTGACTCTTGCCTCTGAAAATGTGCTATGTAAATAAAATGTACTTACTTATTTTTAGAATAATGTTATTATCTGCCATCACAAGCTTACCTTATCAACAACCCCAGCATCAGTTGCCATCTTTTTGAAGACTGCTTCAGCGATGGGAGACCTACAAATATTCCCTTTTGTTTAAGAAAGACATATTTATATTAGTATTTTTGTCAAGACTGTTCATATTTGCAGTAGTTCAGCTTACTGAAACTGACTGAAGCTACACCAAAATAGAATGAAACTGCACAGACACATTTTGTTGATTAAGTAGTCTATTTTTCTGGCAAATAGTTAACACAAATGAACCAGTCTAGGCGCTAATATGGGCAGCTACGCTATAGTACCGGAAGCATTGCCTTACATACTAGCCTGCAGCGCATTCTTCTGTTTAATGATCATAATTTGTGATTACTGGTGGGATAATGGTTCACAGATCTTTGTAATTATACTTTATATGAGTTACCATAAGTTTAAAAGAGACACTTACCCAAGCATACGAACAAAACTGAACTTCCACTGTTAGTTGCCATATTTGCTCTGTGGGGTCCTGTGTCACACGTGTGATCGCCAATGTCTTGCCTGATTAAAACTCACTGAACATACAAGTACAAAAATGTTAATTCCATAAATTCAAGACTGAAACGTGAAACTGGCACTAAATGTACACATTGAAAAGCATGATTCATCTCAACACTAGGTTTACAATAATCTCAAACTGTTTTTTATTTTTTACTGTGTACTATGGCTACAATATAGTCTCGCGAGACCACCTCGCGAGCTTCAGTTTGACTTCGCCGCGGTTGTGTGCATAGAACTATATGTCTATGGAACTACCGGAATATCATATGGTGTGTGTGTAACAAGAACCCTATGGTAACAACCGGTTACAACCATCTGGCGTGTCAGGTTAGCTACACTACAATGCACTTTTCTATAGAAGTAAACAAAAAACCCCAAAAAGTAATCGCATATTTAACAAAAATGTCAACGTTAGCAACATTTTGTTTAGAAAAAGTGTTTTTGAGATATGGCCATGCATAATACACGTGTTGATATTTTAATGTATATAGGCTCAAGAGGACTGGCAAAAGGAAGGCCAATAGGCTAAAGTAAATGTAAAGAAATAAAACATTCAGGCAACTTTTGTTACATGAACTGCAACTGGATATTTTAGATGATGCTTTTATCTGTAGTGACTTGCAGTGATCACATAAATACTTCCAAAAACATTTGTTGGTAAACTTTGTGGAAGTCAAGGCTTATATGAGTCACAATAATAGTCACTAGTCACTGGTAGTCAGCAGTTAGGCATTATTATTGGTTTTATATAAGACAATAGCACACTGTAACAACATGGAGTCTGGGTCACGTTGACACAGCCTTACAAGACAATCTAATAAATTAAGGTTATTATAGTCAGATAAGATTTATACAAAGTTCTTTCGCATGGATGGGTTGAACCATAAGGATGAGGAGTGGAGTACTATTTTATTGTTACATTAATATGTCTGACTTTAAAGTGTTCAAAGTAAATGTCAGTGTCAGTATTTTTGCTTATATTTACTGTATAATATATATATAAAATACATACCGTATACACATACAGTACTGTTTAATATATTGAGTGACATACTGGCTTCATGTGGTAATTGTACATACAAAATAACCACTGTTACAGTAAACATCATGCCCTTAATTTTTCAAGAATAATGGGGCACTTATCTAAGATTATTCTTGTTTTGTATTTAAACTTGAAAGTGATATAGTCATTAGATATAAGCAAAGAAGGTACACCTGTATGTGCCCCAAAATAAACGAATGCAGCAATAATCCTGAGCAGGTTGATGAACAGATTTCTGTAATACAGTACGGTGTTTGTCTTGTGCTAAACAGACACTGTCTGTGACTAATGGAGTGGGAGGTGACCTTATACACAGGGCAATTAGTGTTGTATGCATAATTACTCATTATTGGTTACTTACATAATACTCAACCAATAACTACAATGAAAAGATGCCTGCAGCAATTACATTTCACAATTTGCAAGCCATGTTTAATTGCAAGTCCGCCAGTCTCATTCATGTCTCAAGCAGTGCTGCTAATTATTGTGACTAATATTGTGATGTATTATTGAATCACTAAATTATATTAACAGTGTCAAATTAAAATGCATAATATATTTGTCTAACAACCAGGTTAAGATATGAATTGCAAAATGAGGGAGGAACAGCGTTGAGAATGAAGGGGGAAGACGTGAATCATCTTAACCCTCGTAATGTACTCGTTATATAGTATTTAGCCACACGGCGGCGCCATCTGATTGTGTATGATTTGTGTGTTTTTCAATTGTCATTGCTGAGTGT